>CATIWM010014429.1:0-11672 GCA_949671775.1 Mallotus repandus | reverse complement strand
AAATAAAATAAAAAAATAATCAAATAAGAAAGAAAAAGGAATAGAAAATGAACTAGTTTGATGATGCAGTATTGATTCCCCTCAGAAGGTGATCACCATTAATGAAAGCATGTGGCTTTTGTTGTGTTTATCTGTGATTTTGATTTATTTGGATCTGATTCACGGCTAAAACTTGAAAAAAGTACGTAAAAAATTAAGAAAAGTGGGTGTCTTTTAGTTGACGGCTAAGAATCAAAAAGAGGTGGAGAGAAAAGAAAAGAAAAACCTCCCTTCTACGTGAAAAGAAAATCACGTATTTATAAGAGACCATCCTGTAACCCTAAATTGGTTACAGGATAAAAATCAAATAAATTATTTTATTATTTATCTAAAAAAAATAGATAAATTTTATCTACAAATTAATCTAATAAAATAAAAATACTTATCAAAATAACCTAATCAAAATCTAATAATAAATGATAAATAAATAAATAAATAAATAAATTTTTGAAAAAAAAAAGAAAATTAATAATGACAATAATTAAAATAAAAGTAAAAATGATAGTTCCTAAAAATAATTTACAATTTAATTTAAAACCAATAAATCAAATCTAATAAATCTAATTTCACAGTCTATTTTCATCATCGGGTCCTCTGTCGCATCCATGCCCTAGTCATCCCGAAATTGGGTGCTTACAATTTCCAAAATAAATAATAGAATCTTAATTTATAATTAAATTCCTTTATTAAAATATATTCTTTCAAATTTTACAATTAAATAGCATTAATTACAAATAATAATTTAAATTTCTCAAATATATAATAAAAATAACCAAAAACTCATTTAAGCTTAAAAATAATAGATAAAATTATTATTAATATATTTTTCCGGAATTTACTAATAGTTAGGTAAAAATAGGAAATAATTCATAAAAGATATTTTAATACTATTTATTACCCAAAAAATGTCCAAAACATAATAATTAATAATAATTTCAACTAAAATATAAAAATTACTGATTTATACTAATTTTTCCAAAAATTCATTGTTCACGTAAGCATTCAAAAAATTATAATAGAAATTCTACACATAATTTCAATAAACTTCCTGAACAAAGTTTTCTCAATATACATCAAAGAATTTATTAAAAATATAAATTTTTTTGGACTCGGAACAGTAACCAGAACAATAACTTCGAGCCTCGAAGCAATGAAATTTCAAAAATAATTCCAGAAATTAAATCTAAATACATTTTTGGAAAGCTCTCAATATCCAGATAAAAAATTATAACTACACTTAATCCTAATTCTAACTCAAAAATAGGTATATATAATTTACTTAAAATTGGAGTTGAATCAAGCTTGGATTAGACGAATCGAGGAAAGGGAAATGAAGCCCACTCCGAGACGAAGAGAACAAGCTATCAAGCTTAGCCTGAGGTTGCCAGAGTTGTCGCAGGAGAGGAGAAGAAGATTCGACCAATCTTGGAAACTGACAGGGACGAGGGAAAGAGAAGAAGATGGCGGCGATGAGAGGAGAAGCTGGAGGTTTGGTGGAGATCCAGTGGTGGCGGCTAGTGATCCGGATGGTGGCTGGGTAGGCGTGAGAGGTTGGCGTGGGAAGAAAAAGAAAGAAAGAAGAAAGGAAGAAAGAAAAAAGGACAAGAAGAAGAAGAAGTCGATTTTTTTTTCTTCTACCTTTTTTTAAAACTATAAAACTAATAACTTTATAATAATAATAATAATAATAATAAAATATCTCCAATTTTTCTTATTTCCTCCCAATACACATATATATATATTTACACACTTAACAATATATATATATATATATATATATATATATATATATATATATATTTAACAATTAATTAAATTTAATAAAATTATCCAAATAATCAAATCTCATAAATAATAAAATAATTATTAACACTGCAAATCCTAGAAATTTAATTTTATAATTTATAAAAATCCAGGTTATAACAGTTCTGGTGATACCCACTAGGTAGCATATTCTACCATTTTCTCCAAGACAAACTTATCATTTATAATTAAAATAAAATGAAGTAAAATAAAATGAAACAAAATCAAGATAAAGTATCCTCTCAAAGTCCTTGGCAACAATATAATCAATAAATCATGCTTACAGGAATATTCGTAATCATAATTAAATATATAAGTGCAACTTTAATATAATATTTATCTAATAAAAATTCTCATTTATATAGTCTCAATAAACATTTTATAAAATTAACTCACAGATGGAGCATATTGGCCGACGTGTCCTCGGTTGCCCAAAAGCTATGACTCCCGCTCTGAAACTCTCTATAATAAATATTAGTTATTTAAAATGTACTTATATATAACAAATAAATTCATAATAATTTTCAAAAATTCTAGAAAAATTATTAAAATCAAGGAATTAATAAAGTGGATTTAGAAATATCGTAAATATGACATTTGAGGCTAAAGGAATTTATTTTGGTTAGCTAAAACAATTTAAATAGAAATTGAGAAATTTCCACTAAAACACTTCTGGGATTTTTAACTAAAAATCTTTGAGGAATCATACCTAACTCTAGTTATAGAAATTAATCCTTATAATTTATACAATTTATACTATTTATTAAAAAAAATCATAATTTTCTAGGCTGGTCACTATTCCTCACCGGATTTCTTATCGAAAAATTATCTTTTATACAAAACAGACACATCCAAATGTTCACAACACTAAGGAGAAACTAAAAACACACTTAAACACCTAAATGAATCATCAGATTAATAGATCAGGCTAAAAATTGGAATTTACATATTAAGCTCCGATGTGGCACCAAACGGTAACACCCGACTGCCAAATTGGTCTCTTTAGACTCATGACAACAAGACGAGTTCAATGGCGGTGGTTGTAGTAGCTGAAAATCACCAAAAAAGGAGATCTACCACTAGAAGTGAATGGCTGAAACTTTGGAGGTTTAACTAATAAAAATTGGGCCAATTTTCATTAAATAAAACTCACTAGGATGTAGAGGAGGTTGAGAAGTATTTATGGTTCAAATTTCATGGCAAACAGAGGTTGTTTGGCCAGTGATCGGAGAGGTAGAAGATTATAGTGCTATAGTGCCAACGGGAGAAATTTAAGGACTTAAATGAAGTTTTTGCATCTGCCAGACATATACTGAAGAGAGAGTGAAAAATTACCACTTTAAACCCTGCATTTTTAGAAAAGATTCCACTTGATCCTTCCACTTTGGAAGTCGAGATAATTGCTAGCAATTAAATGACTTAATCTTTTATATACTATAAAATTTCTAGTAGTTATCTGTGTTAACACCATACCAGGAATCAACAACCACTCAACAACCTAGCAATAACCTGATAACAACAGTAACATATATCAATTAATTTGAATAATTATGGGTTATTTCATTCTTCCCCCCTTAAGAAAATTTGTCCTTGAATTTTACATTAATAAGCAAACAAATAGGGGTATTGACTACGCATAACCACCTCTATCTCCCAAGTATAGTCCTTTGCTCTATGATTTCTCCACAACACTTTCACTATTGGAATCTCTCTAGTGCAGAGCTAGCAAACTTTCTGATCCACAATTGCCACAAGATACTCCTCATATGACAAGTCCTCACTATACTCCACTGTATGTGGCTGAAGAATGTAAGAGGGATTAGAAATATACTTCCTTAGCATGGAAACATAAAAGCACTAAGTGAATCTGCGACAACTCAGGCAATAACACCAGTCTATAAGCCACCTCACCAACCCTTGACCAAATTTCAAAGGGTTCGATGGACCTTGGAGCTAATTTACCCTTTTGACCAAATTTCATTATGCCTTTCATCGATGACACCTTTAGAAATACCATATCTCCTATAGAGAATGATACATCCTTCCTCTTGGGATTTGCATAGCTCTTTTGTCAACTAAAGGTTGTCTTCAACCTCTGTTGAATGATAGGAATCTTCTCTGAAGTCACTTGCCCTAATTCGGGCCCTGTTAGTTACCTCTTCTAACTTCCCAACATACAGGAGAACTAAACTTCCTACCATATAATGCTTCATATGGAGCCATCTCAATACTTGCATGATTATTGTTGTTATATGCAAATTTAATCAATGGCAAGTGTAAATCCCGTTGACCACCAAAGTCCATCACACATATTCTCAATATATCTTCTAATGTCTGAATGGTCCTTTCTGACTGACCATCCATTTGAGGATGAAAAGCTATACTAAAATCAAGTGTTCTACCTAATGCCTTATGAAATTCTTGCCAAAAGACTGAAGTGAAAGTAGCTCCTCTATCTGACACTATACTCTCTAGCACCCCATGTAGGCAAATAATTCGGTTGATATACAACCTTGCTAACCTATCAGTAGTGTTCGTCTTCTTAATTGGCAAAAAGTGAGCTTACTTGGTTAACCTGTCAATTATCACCCTTATGGCATTAAAGCCACTTGACGTGCGAGGCAATCCAGATATAAAGTCTATCACAATCATGTCCCACTTTCACTCTGGAATGGGTAATTATTGTACCAATCCCGAGGGTCTCTGATGTTCCAATTTCACCTGTTGACAAATGAGACACTTGGATATAAACTTTGCAATGTCTCTTTTCATCCCATTCCACTAATATGTATTTTTTAGATCATGATACATCTTGGTAGAACCTGGATGAACATTATAAGCAGAAAAGTGTGCCTCTTCCATAATCTCTTGCTCAAATCATCCACATTTGGCACACATAACCTAGTGCCCAAACGCAACACGCCCTCATTATCAATTATAAATTATCTGGATTGACCCTGCTAAACCTCTGACATTATTTTCTGCAATTATAGATCCCTTCTTTGAGCTGCCTTAACTCTATCTAAGTACACTGATCATACTTTGAATTGAGCTAAAAGACATTTCTTGGTTACCTTCCATTGCAATCCTTGATCAATTAGCTTATGCAATTCTTTAATGATTGGCCTCCTTTCCATGCTAATGTGAGCAAGGCTGTTGGCTGACTTTTTACTCAATATATCAGCTACCACTTTAGCAATCATAATCTTTTAGAAGTTCCATCCATGTTCTTTATCTCAAATTCAAATCTCTTTATTGAAAAATGAACTTTAAGCTTTGTGGTCTGTGTATATTTCATAAGTTACACAGTATAGGTAATACGTTCAAATCTTCAATGCAAACACTACAACTGCCATTTCTAAATCATGAGTAGGATAGTTCTGATAGTGCTTCTTTAACTGATAAGAAGCATAAGCAACCGCTCTACCATTTTACATCAATACATAACCCAATCCTACTCATGAAGCATCATAATACACTATATACCCTTCATTTCTTGAAGGTAAACTCAATACTGGAGCTGAAGTCAACCTATCTTTGAGCATCTGAAAGTGGTCCTCACATTTATCAATCCATATAAACTTATCATTTTTCTGGGTCAGCCTTATTAAAGGTGTGGCTATCTTAAAGAAATCCTTCACAAACCTTCTGTAGTAGTTAGCTAAACCCTAGAAAACTTCTTATATCAGTAACTGTTGAAGGCCTTGGCCATTCTTTAATGGCTTTAATCTTTTTGGGATCTACTTGTATGCCATCTTTGGATACCATATTGCCTAAAAATGCCACTTGATCCAGCCAAAACTCACATTTCGAGAACTTGTCATACAATTGGTGCTGTCTCAAGGCCTGAAGCACCATCCTCAAATGCATACTATGCTCTACCTAACTCTTGGAGTATACCAAGATTTTATTAATAAATACTATCATAATCGGTCTAAGAATGGCCTAAACATCCAATTCATCAAGTCTATAAAAGCCGCTAGGGTGTCATCTAAAGGATATCACCAAAAATTCATAATGGCCATATCTTATCCAAAAAGCAGTTTTAGATATGTCTTCACTTCTAATCCTCAACTGATGATATCCAGACCTTAAGTTAATCTTAGAGAAACACTGAGCTCCTTAAAGTTGATCAAACAATCATTAATCATTGAGAGTGGATATTTGTTCTTAATGGTAACTTTGTTCAACTATCTATAGTCGATACAAAGTTGAAAACTACCATCTTTCTTCTTCACAAATAACACTGGAGCACCCCAAGGTGATGTATTGGGTCTAATGAAACCCTTATCAAGTAATTCTCGCAACTGCTTATTAAGCTCTTTTATCTCCACAGGTACCATCCTATAAGGTGGCATAGAGATAGGATTTGTACTAGGTACAACATCGATATAGAATTCTATCTCTCTCTTAGGTGGCAAGCCTAGTAATTCTTTTGGAAAGACATAAGGAAACTCACACACAACTGGTACATTCTCAACTTTTCCCATATTTGCCTTTGTATCTCTAACAATAGCTAAATAGCCCTGACACCCCCTTCTAAGCATCTTTCTAGTTGTGATTGTAGAAATAAGATTCTGAGGCATTGAACTCTTGTCACCTTTGAATTAAAATTCCACATAATTTAGAATTCTGAAAATCACTTCTTTCTCTTGTTCCTAAAATCACATCGAAATCTATCACATCCAATAAGACTAAGTCTGCTAGCAACTCTTTACCTTCCATCAACACTGGACAAGATGGAAAGAGTATATCCATTTCCAACTCATCATTGAGGGGAGTTGCTACAGATAATGGAACTAACAATTTGGATCGTTTCCATCCCATCATGGAAGCAAATATAAGTGACAAAAAGGAATGAGATGTACCAGGATCAAATAAAACTCTAGCATCAAGAAAACAGATTGGCAGAGTACCTACCACAACTGCATTAGATGCTTGAGCATCCTGAGGGGTCAATGTAAAAACTCTAGCCTATCCATGACCTGCTTGCTACGATGTAGATTGCTGCATAAATCCTCGGCTACTAGATCTCCCTCTAAAACTACCTACTGAACCATGGTCCTGTTGGCCCATAAACCAAGTACCACTCTACTAAGGATAGGCTGGTGCATGAAATTGGGAAGGAGTATGTTGTATTGGCTGAGGAATTATAGTAAATGAACCCTGTGGGTATGTTTGCTGATAACCAAAATTTGGACATGTTCCAGCAAAATGTTCAACTTGTCCACATCTAAAACATGCTCATGATGGTAAGTAACAAGGACCTTAGTATACTTGACCATAGTTTGAACATGCACTGGGTCCTAATCCTGCATTACTATACTGAGAACTCTGACCATTGCTGCTACTACTGGCTCTAGATCCACATTTGATAGGTCTACCATGTCTGTTATTATGTCTCCCAGACTTGTGTTCCCTTTGACATCTATGCTGCTGGGAGGTGCTAATCTGCACATAAGTACTATCAAGTTGAAACACTGGATGAGGAATACCTTGAGCACTAGTTGCCTAACCATCTTCGATCATATAAGGGTCTGGGATTTTACCATGCCTTATGTATCATCTCTCCAACTATCTAGCCTCCTCAATGACCCTTTTTAGATTTTGGTCCTCAGTTCAGATGCCAATATAAGCTAGGCCTAACCCTGTCACAACTAACTCTATTACTCTCCTCTCATCTTGTATCACATCCACAATATGATGTGATAGCCTAAGAAACTCATTGATGTACTTCTTAACTGACTGATCACCTTTGGCTACATACAATAATTGCCACCTATAATTGTCCCTCATTGAAGGTGGGCAAAAATATCTTAAAACCGCTCTTTAAACTCCAACCATGCCATGGTAGTTATATATGGCTAGATCGACTACATAAACTAGTCTTGAGATGCATCCTATACTGATAACTCCATAATCATAACCTTGTCTTGATTCTAGCCTTGATGATAGTTATAAAATTCAAAGCATTACTGGTACCATCAAATATAACTCTTCCAACTCTGGAATACAATAAAGCTGCATCCGCATCAAACATCCCTTGGTTTCTTTGTTGAAGCATCTGTTACACCAAGGCCATGGCTTGGTTAAGTGCAGCTAAGCCTTAATTAATTCCTACCATTCTAGTTGTAAAAGCTGCAAGATCCATTTCTGAAGCTTCTGGCTCCACTTGTGGCTGTTGCTCTTGTCCTTGAGCTGTCACTGCCCTAGGCCTACCCCTCCTTCTATGTTATGGGGTAGGGGGAGGAGCTTTATCCTGAAAGGATTGCTCACCAACATCTGCTGCTTCTCTAGTAGGAGCATTTCATGCTCGCCTCATTTTGAAAAGGCATAAAAATAAGATTCAAGATATAATAAGGACACTAACATATATGCGGAATCCTAAAATATAGATGGCAACAATGACAATTATCATCCTAATCACATCCAAACTACTACTATGGTGTATAGAGTACAAATATAAAATAATCAACATCAACAAGACCTACATAAAATAGTCGAGGAAGAACAAGTTCGGCACATATTATGGGAATTGTCAGTCTGATTGTGAAATCCTAGAAAAAATAGATTTAAAGGGAATCAAACCTCACTAAGTGAATTAATAATATAAAATGTATGTTGGTTTTAAAATATTTATTTAAAACCTTTACCTTAATTAAATAAAAAACAATTTTAAAAACTCTTTTATTTTTCCAAACTTATTTTTATAAAATACCTTTCCAGAAAATATATAAATCCCTTTAATGTATAGTAGAGAAACTCATACAAGATAATGTTTTACAATAAACCTTTTAATGGAAAATTTTGGTAGAACCCAAAACCTCAGTTCTACTAGTATTTCGGCTTTCTTAATCCAAATGACTGTTGGTCCTAGAGAGCACACTCAACCAGGGTCTAGCCATAGTCGGTCTCTTACATCAATTATTCATTGGTGCCTAGAGAGCAAGCTCAACCAAGGTCCATTCAATAAACATATTCCTGCCCAGAGAGGCTTACTCAATTAGGGCTCAACCATAGACCTGCCCAGAGAGTCTCACTCAACCATGTTACATTCAAAACCTGAAAGAACACAGATCGTGATTATAGTATAAAGAGTTATCATTCCCACGAGGATTGTATATCAAGTACTAATATCTCTACTTATAATCTCAACCAGTAAATCAAATAGTAATTTAATAAATATAAAACAAAGCAATTTAAACTGAGATTCTAGGTTTAGTTTAACTATTCCATTCCGATCATGAACACTGATCAACTAAAAAGAATTAATTTCAGTTAACGGTAATTGTTCTAAAATACCTAAAGACTTTCTCGAGTTCAATTAAGCATGTTAAGATTATAGTTTAACCTACTCTTATGATTAAGAAGTTAATCAAAACTTATTAAGTTCCTTAATAATTAATTTACCACTATAGATCTCTGCCTACTGTTGTGGTTCCTCGTAGAGCTCACCTACTCTTGTGGTTGAGTGGTCTAAGTCCTATGAGGCTTAAGCTGGTAAATTTCCCTAACTCTTGTTGGTGAATTTACCCATAAACAAACTGGCCAAGAATGAAAGCATACAATAGGTGCAACTCATAGAATTAATTGGAAATCAAATTAATAAAAGACTTGTGTTCAATCACATCATAGAATAGCTACTCCAAACCTAAAACCTAAAAGGAATTTAGCCACGCATAATTGTAGCGAAGCACAAAAACATGTTCAAAAGAACTAAAAGATGAAGAAAAAAATAAAATAAAACTCTTCTAATCTTGAATGAATCTCCTTCAATGTTTTTTTTGCTCTTGTTTGTAGCTTCAAGAATGTAGAATGAATCCCCCTAAAAGCCTTCTCAATCATCTCCTTTTATAGGAAACTAATGAAAACCTATTTGCCCTTGAATTCTTGAGTCCTTCTTGGAAAAGGAAACTTTTTTGTGCCTGACACCACTTTAGCACCACTTCAACATGGGCACACAACTTTTTAGGATAGGATTCTAGAACATCACACCAGTTGCATACCTCTGGTGTCTAAACCCTGTTAGGCCATTCCTTGCTATTCATGGATTCCTTCAATAAAATCTCCAACAAAAGAGGAAAAAATAATTAGGCATTTAAATGAAATCCCTTATTTGACTAGAATTAAACAAAAAAATAATAGAATCCTAAATAAAATTTGAAACTATAATATTTCTCAATTAAACTCAAATTCTACCCAAATTAAACCAATTATTTATTCAAAATTTATTAGAATTCAACTCAAAATACATATAAAAATTATACACATCAAATTCCCCCACACTTAAGTTTTGCTTGTCCTTAAGTAAAAATCAAATTTGAAATTTAAAGAACATGCTCAACTACAACCAAAGGCTTAGCTTTTAAGACATGCAAATCGATAACACCAAGACTGAAAATTGTTTACTAAAGAAGATAATAAAAAAAAAATACATCATATATGAACAATTTACTAATCATGACCCAATCACATAAGTCTTTGAATTCCAATGAACATAATTTAGAAGAAGAGCATTTAAGTTCATAATTTTTCTTTTAAAAACAAAAATTGGTCATGAATGCATTTTGGGCTCCATTTCACAACATCTTTTCTTTTCTTTACCTTTGGCTTTGGTGAGTGCGTTATATGGTCCATCTCACAATTTTTTTTCTTTTTTTTTCTTTGCTAAAAAATGAGTGCGTTTCACACTCCATCTTGTCTTGAGTTTTTGCAAAAATTAGGCAAGTGCGTTTTACGCTCCATCTTGCCCTTTTTTTAATTACAAACCATCATGCATTCTCTCCTAAAATCATGCTCATATTCAATCTCCAAGTTGATGCTTAGGTTATAAAAACTAAAATTTTCATACATAATGACCATGTACAACCATCTTAATTAATAAACCATTCAATAATTCGGTAGTTGAACCAGAAAGCAAGCTTATACACTATTTTTGCTAGTTGGAATCAAGCAACAATTTTGCATAAAAACAAAACAAAAATTTTAAGGACAAGCCCATTTAAAAGTGTAGAAAAATTGAGTTGAAAGTTAATGAAAATTTTAAAAAAATTTATATTATTATTATTTTATATGTAAAAACAATTAATTAGAATATAAACTATATAAATGCAATGTGGTTATGCAATATGAAATCTAAAATACTAGAACAAAAATCATGAAATGAAGATGCAAATGCAAAAATATTGTAATTAGTAGGATAGTTCTGCTCGTGATTCTTTAACTGACGTGAAGCATAAGCAACTACTCTCCAATTTTGCATCAATACACACCCTAAACCTACTCGAGAGGCATCACAATACTCTGTTTACCCTTAATTTCTTAAAGGTAAAGTCAACACTGGGGCTGTCCTTAAGTAACTGAAAGTGCTCCTTGTATTTATCTGTCCACATAAACTTAGCATTCTTCTGGGTTAACTTTGTTAAAGGCGCTGCTATCTTGGAGAAATCCTTCACAAATCTCCTGTAATAACCAACTAAACTCAGAAAACTCTTTATCTCAGTAACTGTTATGAGCCTTGACCATTCTGTAATGGCATCAATCTTCTTAGGATCCACTTGTATGCCATCTTTGGATACCACGTGGCCTAAGAATGCCACTTGATCCAACCAAAACTCAGACTTTGAGAACTTGGCATACAATTGGTGCTCTCTCAAAGTCTAAAGCACCATTCTCAAATGCATAGCATGCTCTGCCTCACTCTTGGAATATACCAACATATCATTAATAAATACTATCACAAATCAGTCCAAGAATGGCCTAAGCACCCGATTCATCAAATTCACAAATGTTGCTGGGGCATTAGTGAACCCAAAGGACATCATCATAAA
>CATIWM010014428.1:0-12311 GCA_949671775.1 Mallotus repandus | reverse complement strand
AAATTTTAATATTAGTTAAGTAATTTAATATTAATATTATTTAAGTAAAAAATTATTTAAATAAAAATTTATATTATTTAAGTAAAAAATTAATATTATTTTTAAGTGACAGAATTAATATTATTTAAATAAAAATAATTAAATCAATTTTTTATGCATTTGATAATAATATGATAAATATAATATAAATTTGAACTAAATTGAACAAAGTTATTTGGACTATATTGAAACAAATAATCAAAAATTGTTGTTATTGAAATTTTAAGAAAAGGGAAATGCATAAAGTAAAAAAGTTGATGCAACCAACTTTGGAGATTATGCATTTTGGAGCTGATTTTGAAGCCTTGTTGGAGAGGATTTTTGGGTGCAAAATGACTAAATGGCACCTTGTTGGAGATAGCCTTAGAAGTATAAACATAAAAAAAAAAAGAGTATAGGCATCTCCTCAGCCAGTCAATAAGCCTTGGAATGCTGCTTTAAAAAATGTCTTCTTACTCTTAAAGGAAAGAGAGCTGCTATTGAAGGTCATTATAGAGGAAGGCAGAATTAGCATTTGCCCTGTCTTGGACTTCCAAAAGTTTTCCTTTAATGTCTTTAATTTGAGATTTAAATTTAAGAGAAAAATCTCGACCCTGTTTAGCAA
Source organism: Mallotus repandus (assembly GCA_949671775.1). Lineage (NCBI taxonomy): Eukaryota > Viridiplantae > Streptophyta > Magnoliopsida > Malpighiales > Euphorbiaceae > Mallotus > Mallotus repandus. Next base: position 11,668 of record CATIWM010014428.1, on the reverse strand, counting down.
GAAAAGAAGAGTAGACATTAAGTTTTACAAGCAAATCAGAAGAAGACACAAAAACCAAAAATTAACAAACAACATCATGGAAACCAGGTTCTCAGAGCCAAGCATTTTCAAATTTAAAATGAGAAAGTTGAACTTTATGGGCAACCGAATAGAAAGATAAGAGAAACGACTTGTGATTAGAGACAAGAGAGGTAAGGGTAGATAACTTACATGATGGAAATAAGTCTAACTAACTCCAGGAAGCAAAGGCACAATCAAGTTGCTCCTGAACCCAATTATCATAGCCCTATGCTCTTTCCTAGGGGAAACGAGCACCAAAAAACTAAATTTCTTGAAGAGAGCAATTATAAATCACTTGTCTAAAACCTCGATAAAGCCATTTAAAATGAGGGACTCTACCCTGCTTGTCGGCATTGTTGAGGAGATCATTGAAATCTCCAAAAATGCACTAAGATAATAAGGAAGATGAGGAGAGACTCCTAATGAGATTCTAAAATTTCTCTTTTTTAGACCTATCAGGAAAGACTCCAAGATTCCAAGATGAGGAGAGACTCCTAATGAGATTTTAAGATTCCATGATTAGGAGAGACTCCTAATGAGATTCTAAGATTCCAAAATTATCTTTTTTTTTGCTATTTAACCCCTAAAGATGCAAATTTTGATAATTGACCCCAATTTTAGGAGAGTGCACTACACATGTTTAGTTGAGAGAGTGAGATGTTAGATAATAATAATAATAATAAATATTTTTTTTCTTTTCCTCCTTCTCAGGTTGTCATTTTTATTATTGGAAAAAAAAACTCTTCATCACCTAACATTACCATCATCTACGACACTATTGTCAGCCACTACCAACACCACCCAGTACGACCATCATTGACGACATAACTATGAGCACTAGCCCATTGTTATCATCGACAACACCACCGTCAAAATCATTCAACACCACAATCTATATCAAGGATACACTATTTTTAAGAATCAACATCACCTGTAGACCATTATCATGATCAACAATATCGCCTGAAAATTTAACCCGCCTTTGCCAAGGACCACCATCACCAACAACAAAATTAATACCACCCAAACACCACCATCATTATTAAGAAATATACTATCACCATAATTAACACCACCATCATAATCAACAAAAATTAATTTTGAAATTAATTGCAGTTTGAATAATAGTGCAAGGGTTAAGTGCCATTTAAGCCAAATTTAAATTGTTATTCATTAGCTAGAAACGAATACACCCAATATGGGCCTGTCAAAGCCCATAGACGATGTGAGGATTTTATTTTTTTTCCTGCTGAAACATCAATGCTTCATTTCCGGGACCTCGCTCTCCCTCTCAAAGAAGTATAAATAACCAATCCTTCTCCATGATCCGTGTGCTTTTTTTTTTTTCTCTTTTTATTATTTTTTTGCCTTTTTCTCAGAGATTGAATTGTATACAGCTTATTGGTCACTTTCATTATCCATTATCCTACTCTATTGACAGAGATGTGTTCATTCACTTCTCTTTTTCAACTGTAATTAGTTCTCTTCTTTTCTTTAGCCCGCTGCTTCGTGATATGTTATTGTGCTTTGTGTTATTTTGGTGTTGTTAAATTTCAAATAAAACACATACAACTAAACAAAACTAGTAGATATTTAATTATATAAAACATAAACAACAAACTTTTGGAAATAAAGTGTATAAAAAAACCTATAATCAAATTGAGGCTAGAGTTTTATTCTATTTCCTTAAGATAAATTTGTTCCCCATTGTTGCTAAAGGTTTTGCAATAATTGTCTCTCAGGATACAACAATTTCTTCTTATAAAAATAGCACTCCAATTTACAAGAAAATTGAACAAATAATAATATTAACTCTCTCAAAAATAGTATGAAGATTTTGACAAAGCAGGAAAAAGAAATATAAAAAAAATAGTTAATCTCTTATCTTTCTATTGATGGAAGCCTTTATTTATAATAAAGACTTATGAATATATATGACTCTCCTAAGAGATGACTCTTCTAAGGGACATTATCCAAAAGTCACAATCCTACATAAAGACATAAGCCAAAAGACATGTCTTTATGAATAGACATGACTCTCATAAGAGTCATTATCCAAAAGTCATGACTGCACTTAAAGACATAAGACAATAAACATGTCTTTATGAATAGACATGACTTAAGACAATTTCTCATTCAACCTAAATAAAATGGAAGATTATTGCCTACACTCAACTTATTGCACCAAACCGTTAGATGTTTGACACAAATGATGAGTGCTTTACACTTGACCAGTGGAAAAAAGACACGTGTCTTTATATGGCACATCCAACCATTAGGTGCAATAGGCTAGGTGTAGGTAAGAAATTTTCAAATAAAATAATATTAATTTATTAAAATTAATATTATTTTCTAACATTTTGTTTGAGAGATGATGGGCAATGTTTTTGTTTTAACTTTTTTTTTGTTTTTTTTATTGTACTCTGTTGACAGAGGTGTTTTGCTTTGATCTTTTGTTTTCTATTGTAATTAGTTATGTTCTTTTTTTTCCTTTTTTTTTTCTCCGAAGTTGAATCGTGAATGTTATTGTGCTTTGTTTGAGAGATGAAGTGTATTGTTTTTGTTTTAATTTTTTCTTTCTAATTTTGTCTTTTGTAAAATGCTGCATGTAGATTGAGATGGCAAGACCATGCCACATACCTTCTGAGGATGAACGCATCAACAACAGAAAAAACAAGGCTAAAAGATCAATAGGCTCAATGGTTTGAAATGTTTAATTTGTACATTCTTGCTACTATTTTCTTTTATTTTCTAAATGCATAGCTTTTCTATAGCTACTCTAACCACTTATCCGATTCTAATTTTGGTGCGCAATCTGCTAAGGAATCTACTACGGCAGCAGAGTTGAAATGGAAGGTCATTATGCGTGGAATCTACTACGATTCAGAACTGGAATTGCCGATTCACGGTTTAAATTTTTGTGAACCGACCTTCCCTTAGGTCCGGGCCAATTCAGGCCCTGTATTAGGTTTGACTGATTTTAGGCCGATTTTGACCAGGTCAGTTTCAGGCCTGAACTGACCCTTGGCTAGGGTAACTCGGAGCTTTCGTTTGGGTTGAACATTCTCAACTACGTGTCTTGTGGGTTTATGAAGTAGATATTATTTTGTTTAACTCTATGCCCTTCTTTAGCTTCTGAAAGATTGCACCTCATGCCTTTGTCATATGATAGAAAGATAGTTGAATTTTTAATATCTTTAATCCTTCCATTGTTGTTCGTTAAAATGGAATCTAAATATCATGAAATTAAGTACTTCTCTAAATGGAGTGTACATTTTAACCACTAATAAGAGTTCACCATAATATTCAACAAGAAAAGTACAACATCTATATGCAAATGGATGATCAGCGAGCGATGGGTTCTCAATGGCCAAGGGTATGAATTGAATTTTTTGATAACTCAGAAAAGTAATAATATTAAGAGAATCACTTGTTAGACAGTACAAGTTCCCTTCTACCATAGCAAATGGCTCTATACCCAATCTGAACTCTTGCTTAATGAATTTCTTAGCACCAAACTTGCAAAAGAAGATGATGTTATCATAAGACTCATGGTGATCGTACTTAGAGAATAAAACATGGTAGGCATCATCATTGGGTTCTAAGGTTAGGAAGCCTAGGTGACATTCTGTCATTAATGGTGGAAGCCAAATATTTTTTGATGTAATAGGATTAAAAAGATAACAATGTTTCTAACAACTATTGGGATTACCTGGCATGGGGTTGTTCCCACTTAAGTGAGGTCTCGGGTTGAGTCCTAGTGTATGCAGCTGCGTTAAATTAGTTGTTAGATGACCTTTACCGCCCTTGTGATCCTGCCTGGGTCAAATCAGATTAGTCAGAGTCTAGTGGGTTTTGGATACCAATGGTTCATATAAAAAAAATAACAATGTTTGGATACACCACTGTACTGTAACATCAACCATCCATAATAAGATCCAAATATGTGCTTAACTTGCATCCAGAGAACAATGCTTGGTTAACATTTTTCTTCAGATATGTTATAAATGTAGCTAGTTTTCTATCACAAATGAGAAGCCAAGGGTATGATCGAGGACTTATAGAGCTTTTTGCTTCCATAACTTCTTCCATTAGCTCTTTATTTTCTTGCTTTTCTCTTGTTTCTATAGCTTCTTCCATTAGTCTTTTTCTTTTTGTTTCTCTTTTACCCACTTATGCTATATGCATATATGTATAAAGAACGGTGATGATTTTGAAGAGAGTGAAGGGAAAAAAGGGCAAAATTTAAGAGAAGAGAAAATGAGAAGAGGAAGGGAAAAGAGGAAAGTGGAGAGGGGCGGCTGCAAAAGGTCTAGAATAAGGGTAATGAGAGGTAAAAATTAGGATAGGTAAGTGGTAAGTATTGTCCATTTTTTCCATCTAAGCAGTGTCGTTGTTCAAACAGTAAGGCACCTAAGTAATTCCTTAAGAACAACATTGTTTCACGTAGGAGTTGCTGTCCAAATAGGAGGATAAAAACGTAAATTTAAATTGAATGCTGTGGTGGCAAAATTATTAATTGAAGCAAATTGAAGGTCAAGGAATCCATCGAGGGTCTTATTTGGGAAACCAAATTAACTAGGAACCCTTTTCCTAAACAACTCTGGTTGTCCCCCATGAGTAGCTCAAGTGTGATAAAAGATGTGGACATTCAGTTTAAGGAGAGTAGGGTTTGAAACCCCCACCCCCCTCTCTCCCCCTTGTGGTTCTGGGAATCAACCATTTGTACTAGCTAAAAAAATAGCTCTGATTTAGTGCATATTATTTGAAAAAAAAAATTGTCATGCCAATTTTTATTGGTTAATAGAGTGACCGGTTATGTACAAATCTATGTTCCTGGACCTGAAGCTTCATATATATCTACACAATTGAAAAACAAAAAAATCACTTTCACCATTATTATTGCCACCATTGCTCTAGTCATTATTCCCATCAACCTTGCTTACAACCTACCAAACTCAATAAAATCCTCAATAAAGATCAAATTAATCAAAAAAATTGTTGAAATCTCAATAATTAGGTTTGTGAAAATTAATGTTTTGATAAATGGATAATTTGAAAATTCAAATCTTAATAAAGGCCATACGTAATAAGATTTATTTTTCAAATGTTTGAGATAATCGCTAATTTTTAACTCTCTTACCCTTTTTAATGTTGGAAAAAATTATTATTCTTGTTTGGGTAATTATTCCACTTTGAATGTACTAGAACTAAACAATAATACTTGGATTGGACATGTGAATTAATATATTCAATGCAACCCTAAAACAAAATCAAGCAGTGATATCAAAATTCACTTTATTTTGCTATAAATAATGTTAGTTTTTTTTTGTGTGCAATTCACAACAAATTCCTAAATGATAAGCAAAAAAATTGAAATTATATACATTAAGAAGAGATTTATTTTTGTGCTTTTTTCTTTTCAATTTGTTTCATTTTATATTTTAATTTTTCTTTTTTATGTTAAATATTGTATTTCAATTTTTAATATTCTATAAGGGATAAGACATTGATTGTACATTCATATAAAAAATGAATACAAAGATTAATTTTAACCTAGATAATACATTTGCTATATTCTTGGCAAAAATATTTTAACAAGAGAATTACATTTTACATGATACATTTACTCCTTAAACAAAATGAATTCATTTCCATTTTTTGATTTAAAAGTATATTATAATGTTTTAAGTGGTAAAAATATGCACATTTAACAAGTTAAAACACTCTGTCAATGAATATTTTAGAAATATATATAGTAGCTATTAAAGATTTAAATTATTTCTTACACCATTATCTCTTAATTATATGCTATTATAGATAAAAAGTAAATTATGACAAGGTATTATGATGACAAAGAAAAGAACTCTAATTTATCAGTGAGAGAGTAATCAAGCGGTCACTTCTCTCTAATTATAGGCGTTCTGATGCAGAGTAGTCATATAAATGACCATCCTATTAATAAATTAGAAACTTAGAACTCTAATTTTGAGACAAAAAACGACAAAACATTATTTAGAAAGAAGTTGTTATTACATATTCTGTTGGACAATTTCTTCTCTCTTTAATTTCACATCAACAAACAAACAGAATTTTTGTTTGTTAGAAATTTTATAGGCTACCATTAATTGTGAGAGTTTTGTTTTGTTAAAATCAGACTGAATAAAATATAGTTTAAGTGAATGTGCGGGGAAGCCCAATTTATTTTAAGTGATCATTTGTTTTGTGGGCTTGTATGCACCTTTAATGGGTGGGTGGTAAGTGGATGTCTAATCCTAATTAGACTAGTAATAGGGTGGTCCTTAGGGTTTTATTATATTGGCTAGGTCCCCTCTCCATCCTTATATATATATATATATATTATTTTGGCTTGCCCCATTGATAGCCGCCCTACGTGTTAAGGATTGGAGAGGAAGAGCTAGCTTTCTTATTTCTCTTTCTAATCAATTTAATTTTTTTGTGAATTACGTGATTATCATCATGAGTCAAGACATGAGTACTATACCAATTCCGCAAACAGGTACGCATATGGGTAATTATCTGTGTTCTAAATTCATATACTAGATCCCTACTTTTCTTACATTGTTGGCTTGCATGGATCCGACAAGGTATAATTCTACACAACATAAGACAATTTTAATGCTTACATTTCATAATCATGGTCGATCCTAGCCAAACATCTTAAAGCCTTTTAGAATTAGTGAAATGTTAAGGGTAATATATAAAAGTATTTCTGTCTCTATCATCCAAGAGAATCATTCATATGAGTTTATTTTGCTTGTGTAAGAAAATTGATAGATGGGGTGGATTATTATTAATTACATATTAAAAGCAAGAGTAAAGGGTTTCTGCCTTTGTGGTCAAAAAATGGAGTAGGTATTTGATATATATATATATATATAATTCTATTCCTTTTTTTAAAATTACTCAATTAATTTGCAATTATTATTTTATTAAAACCACTTTATTTTACTTTTATTATAAATTATTAAATATATTAATTTGCACTGTATATTGCATTGATTTACAACTAGTTATTGTAAATGGTGAGCAAAAATCAAAAGTTGTATTGTATTTACATTAATGTGAAATATATACAAGTGTTATAGGTGTTTATTGATGAATTTGTTACAACAGAAAACTAATGATAGTTACAAGGAAATTCAAATGCTCTTATCCTTATCACCCTCCCGCAAGTTGAACGGGGAGTGGAAGAATGGTCAAATTGTCTCGAAGAAGCTGGAATCGTCCCTTTGACAACGATTTAGTAAGCAAGTCTGCAATCTGATCATTAGAAGCAATGTACCAAATCGCTAAGGATTTTTGTTTGACCTTGTCTCTGATAAAATGATAATCTATCTCCAAATGCTTTGATCTGGAATGAAAGACGGGTATATTTGTGAGGTAGGTGGCACTTAGGTTGTCACACCATATATTGGGTGTGATAGAAGATGTATGCCCAGTTCGGTAAGGAGAGATTGAAGCCAATTGAGTTCTTGAATCGCCAAAGCTAACAATATTTTGATTCAGTTAAGGAACGTGCAACACACTGTTATTTATGCAAACTCCAGGAGATGAGATTTGTGCCCAAGAAAATAGCAGAACCTATGGTGGATTTGCGGTCATCAATAGAGCTTGCCCAATCTGCATCATTTTATGCATTAAGAGTGCAAGTAGAAGACTTCAGAATTAGAAGGCCATGAGAGGCAGTATTTTGAAGATACTAAAGGATTCTTTTGATAGCCTGCCAATGTGCATCTGTTGGAGCATGTAAAAATTCAGAAGTCTTATTCACTGCATGAGATATATCAGGCCGAGTGAGAGCCAAATACTGTAATCCTCCTATAATGCTTTAGTATGAATTGGTATCATCAAGTGGAGTGCCATTATGAATGGATAATTCATGAGAAGGGCATGATGGAGTGGAAATACCATTTGCATTATCCATGTTTGCATGATGAAGGAGGTCACGAATGTACTTGCGCTGAGTGAGATACAAGCCATTAGAAGTGAAGGTAGCTTCTACACCTAAAAAATAATGAAGCTTGCCAAGATCTTTGAGTGCAAATTTGCTAGTCAATGATGAAATATATGTTGTAGAAAATGGGAAGAAGAGCCAATGAGGATTAAGTCATCTACATAGATCAAGCAAAAGATAGTTGTTGAGCCTTTGGAATAATAAAATAAGGAGTTTTTTTTTTTGATAAAAAGATATTATTTTATTGAATACTAATCAAAAGGGGGAAAACCACTTGTATTAAAAATACAAGTGATGAAAAAATCCCTCCCTAGAACTAAGAAGAATATTACTAGAGAATAAAGAGTAAGAGTAGTAAACAAATCACCAAACAAAGCCAAAAGAAAACTCAGTTGGATCAATGACGAATACCAAAAGAACTACTAGTTAAATCAGTTGCTGAATAGTGGAAACTAGGAGTGGAAGCTTTTAACCATTCTAAAACTCGTTTGAACACCACCTTCTCAAACTGAAAGAAAGAAGGAGATGAAGAATTGAAAACAATATCATTGTGATGAATCCATAAAGACCAACTTATAGCAAAAAGAGAGTTATCCATAATTTCCTTTGAAATCTACCAAAAATCAGACCGCACCATTATTGATAATGAAGAAAAAACTGACTTGGCATGACATAGGAAAGTCCCCACCAATGTAAAAAATAGGTCCATATCTTTATTGCAAAAGGACAAAACAGAAGAAGATGATCAATAAACTCACCAAATGAGCCACAAAGAGGACAATGATTAAGAGAAATGGGACAAAGATTGATCATAAACAAGCGGTCTCGAGTTGGCAGATGATTGATCATAGCAAACCAAGCGAAAAGCTCCACTTTAGCCGGGACAAAATTCAACTAAATCTTTGGTAAAATAACTGAATCAACAGAATTGAAGTGTTGCAAGAGAAGCTTATAGAGGTTATTAACTGAAAAAGAATGACTAGAATTTGTAGACCAAAGAATCTGATCTCTAGTGTCTGAAAGGATATGCACTTTCCTGATAGAATTAAAAAGTGAATCAAGTAGAAGAAGTTCATATGCGATTAGATCTCTCTTCTAAGAGAAATGCCAAGACCAAATGCCCACTGAATAGAAACCCATATTAGAAATAAAACCATAAGGAGTCGAAGAAAGTTTGAAGAGGTCTGGAAAAAGAGAACACAGAGTGGAAGGACCACACCATTTATCCGTCCAAAATAAAACAGAAGAACCATCATCAGCTTTAAACCGAAAGCTATCCAAAATAATAGCAGCAGCTGGAGAATTATCAAAGACAATAGAGGTAATCGATCGCCAAACCAAGGAAAATGACGAGCTGAGGTAATAAAAGCAGCATCAGTTTGAGCAATACTGTACTTACTTTTAATCACTGCACTCTAAAGTGAATCATCATCACCCTGAAGACGCCAAAGCCATTTAAAGTGTAAAGCCTTATTATGAAGATGAAAATCAACAATTCCCAAGGCATCAGATGATTGAGGTTGGGAAATACTTTGCCAATTGACACAATGCCATCTTCAAGAAGTGGAACCTCCGCTCCAAAAGAAATTAGAAATATGATGTTTCAAGTATGTAACCACTAGAGCTGGAACTTTAAAAATAGAGAGATAGTAAATAGGCATTGAAGCAATACTTGACTTGATAAAAGCCAAGCAACCAACTTGGGAAAGAACGCGCCCTTTCTAAAAAGAGAGCCTCTTCTTAGCTTTTTCAACAACATAAGCCCAAGTAAAAGAAAGTCTAGGAGACACACCTAAAGGCAAACTGAGATAGATAATTGGAAGGCTTGTGAATAAGCAGAAAATGCGAGAAGCTATACTTTGAATCAAAGACTGAGGCAAGCAAATACCAATAAGCTTACTTTTATGGAAATTAACATCTAATCCTGAAACAAGTGCAAAACAACGAAGCATGTAGGAAACATGAATAATTGAGCATGGATTATCATCCAAAAAGAAAATTGTGTCGTTTGCAAATTGTAAATGCAAGATCATAGGACCAAAGCAAGAAAGGTTGATGCCATTGAAAAAACCATAAGTAGTCATACGGCTAATTAATAAAGACAAAGGCTCGACAGCAAGAATAAAAAGGAGAGGTGAAAGCAGGCAGCCTTGACGCACACCAATAGAAGAAGAAAAGGTAGCAGAGGGGGTACCATTTAATAAGATTGATGCACGAGACTCAGAGAGGCATTCACCAATCCACCCACACCATTTTGAACCAAAACCCATCTGATGTAGAACTTGAAGTAAAAAGTTCCATTTTAGAGAATCAAATGCCTTTTCAAAATCAATATTGAACGTGAAGCACCCAGTTTTAGTTTTATGGCATGTATCAATGGCTTCATTAGCAAGAAAGTAACTGTCTAAATTTTGGCGTTGTAAACACCCAATTTCGGGATAATTAGAGCATGGATGCGACAGAGGACCCGATGATGAAAATAGACTGTGAAATTAGATTTATTGGATTTGATTTATTGGTTTTAAACTAAATTGTAAATTATTTTTAGGAACTATTATTTTTATTTTAATTTTAATTATTGTTATTATTAAATTTTTTTTATATTTAAAATAAATTTTCAAAAAATTAAAAAAAAAAAGAGAAAGTGATGAATGGGCACCAACTAGCGAAGGAAGATGGCCATATGGTCATCTTCCGTTTTTTTACTTTGCTTTTACGAATTTATTTATTTATTTTTTTATGATTTCCAGTCGGAAATTTGTATTTCTGACTGGAAATATAGATTTCCGACCAGACCGAAAATCTATATTTTCGGTCGGAAATTGACTTTTCCGCTTTTTTTTTTCTTTTCTTAATATGATTTCCAATCGGAAATCTGTATTTCCGACTGGAAATATATATTTCCTGTCAGAAATTGGCTTTTTCGCTTTATTTATTTATTTATTTTTATTTATCATTTATCATTAGATTTTGATTAGGTTATTTTGATTAGTATTTTTATTTTATTAGATAAATGTGTAGATAAAATTTATTTATTTTTTTAGATAAATAATAAAAATAATTTATTTTATTTGATTTTTATCCTGTAATCAAATTAGGGTTACAGCATGGTGTTTTTATAAATACGTGATTTTCTTTTCACGTAGGGAGGCTGGGGAGGTTTTCTTTTCTTTTCTCTCTAATTTTTCTGATTCTTAGCCGTCAACCAAAACACACCCACTTTTCTTGATTTTTTTCACGTACTTTTTTCAAGTTTTAGCCGTGAATCATATCCAAATAAATCAAAATCACAGACAAACACAACAAAAGCCACAAGCTTTCATTAATGGTGATCACCTTCTAAGGGGAATCAATATTGTATCCATCAAATTAGTTCTTTCTACTCCTTTCTTTTTTATTTATTTGATTATTTTTATTCTATTTAATTTTGATTTTATTTGATTTTATTTTTATTTTTTGTATTTACTAATCTTTATTTATTTTTTGTGTTTATGATTTTGGATGAGATGATTTAAATTCGTAGTGGTGAACAAGATCCATGAACACCCATGGAATGCCATGGATTAAATTTTGTATTTGAACGTAGTTTTATGATTTTTATTCATTTATTTCGTAATTTTATTTTCTATT
>CATIWM010014414.1:0-16600 GCA_949671775.1 Mallotus repandus | reverse complement strand
ATATATCTCTCTCTCTTTTTAAGTAAGAGTAGTACTTAAATCTAATTTTTTTCTATATGCTCATAATCTACTCTAATGCTCTAATTAGAGTATGAGTATCCAAAGGACCCACTTGGTGGTATCCACACTTAGTAACATCGAAACGGCGGGGGATAACTGAGATGGAGCATAAAATGCACTCACCAAGGCTAATAACAATAAAAAGATGTTGTGAAATGGAGTGTAAAACGCCTTCACAACCATAGTTTTATTTTTCCAAAAGATTTATAAACCTTAATGTTTTTCTTCTAGATTGGATTTCAAAGAGTTATATACTTGGGTTGGGATTAGTAAATTGTTGATTTATGATGTATTTTTGTCCAATTATCCCTTTTAGTAAATAGGTTTCAGTCTCGATGTTATCAGTTTACATGTCTTAAAAGCTATAAGTCTTTGGTTATAGTTGAGCTTGTTCTTTAAATTTCAAATTTGATTTTTGCTTGAGGACAAGCAAAGCTTAAGTGTGGGGGAATTTGATATGTGTAATATTTACATATGTTTATAGTTGAATTTTAATGGATTTTGAATTAATAAATAATATTAATTGGGTAAATTTTATGTTAATTAGGAAATATTTTTAGTTTAGAGTTTTAATTAGGATTTTATTGTTTTTGGTTTAATTTTAGCCTAATTAGGAGTTTTATTTAAGTACTTATTAGTGTTTCCCTTTTAGTAAGAAAGCTTAAAAAGGAATTCCAAAAAGTCAAAGAATAGGGTGACATGTTTTGACGCACACCTGTGTCGCTGTTCGTGTAAACTACTAGAATTCAAGTTTTATGTCACACAGGTGCTACAGGGGTGTGTTGCAGGTAGTGCATCTTTCTGTTCAAATTGAAGAAGTTTTGGACAAGCAACACCTTTTTATGCACGATCGTGTTGTAGGCTGTGCAACCTTTTAGAATCTGAACCCGAACTCGAGCATGGTTGTGCCAAAATCCTTGTCAAAAAATTTAACGTGACACCAGTTACACATGGCCTTATGGTGGGTGTGTCGAAGAAAAAGGAGATTTTTCCTAAGCAAAAAAGGAAGAGGAATTGAAGGGCTAAAAGGTCTCCTAGTAGGTTTTCCTATAAAAGGGAGGCTAAGAGGTATTTGGGGGATTCATTCCGCAATCAAGAAGAAGCCACAAACAAGTGCAAATTGGGTCTCCTGTTAGGTTTTCCTATATATATATATATATAATACGTGCTATCAGTAAGAGGGGAGTCGGCACCTTTCAAAGCCCTTTCTAGTGTGCGCTTTACATAGAATAAGGCTTTTCTCGCTTCTTTAGTAAAGGCCAAAAACAATTTAAAAATTGGGTCACCGTGGTAGAGTTTCAATCCAAAATAGTGATTCTTTGGCCAGGAAGTTATAAATTCCCTAGAGTTTAAGGCATCTCATTAGGTCCCTGTAGTTTTAAAGGCCTTAAAATGCCTAAAACTAGCCTTGCAATAAGGAACCTAGATAGAAGAGCATATTGGGGGTTTGAAGAAAAACAAAGATGTCTTGTCAGAGCCTCAGCAAAGTGTTCAATTCCTTTTTGCTAATATATATATATATATTAACCCACCATTCTAGCTTCTTAGTTTTTGAATTTGCTACTGAAGCATTCACGTGCCCCTTACCTCTATTATTATTTTATCTTCCCTTTTATAAACCTTCAATCCTTTTTTTTATAATCTTATAACAAAACGTACAAGGTTGGAACAACTAAAGAGCAATTCTCTCCTTCTTATTGCAACTCTTTTTTTTTAAAAAATTGAAAAGGCTTTCAGATGGATGAGGTTTGGTTTAATCACGAGGGAATGGAAGTGTTTTGGAAGTGTAAATGGTGGTCAATTGGCACAGTTGGTTTACAAATTCAGGTATCAATTTTTTCTTAAAGAGGTACTACATCAATTTTTTTATAAATAAAAGGATAGATTGATACCTTGCAACTTTAATCCATAGGAAGATCGAGATTGTTCTGATACCAAGATTACACCGTTAAAGTGCCATAATTTATATTCTGCTGATTGTGGTGGAATTGAAAACTCTGCTATGATGAATACTTGGCCAAATCACCACCTTGGAGAAGCCAATCCAAGGATATAGGTACTCTTAGAATTTAAGAATAAATTTAAGAGTAGAAAAAAATCTTCTAAAAGAAGAACTGAAGTTTTTATTTCTCAAATTGAGTTCTGAATGGAAAATGAAATACTTACAAGCCTATTTATAGGCATTAACATAACTATCATACATCGAATTTTGACTGTCCCTAAAAAGGTACATTGATAAAAATATCCCTCCGAATATGACAAGTGTTTGTTCATTCATACCGCCTCTAAAGCGTGCCATGAGTTTGAAAAGCCCGAACTGAGAAAAACTGGCTATCAAATCATTAAGTCATACCTTGATTTTATGAATTATGAATTATCATAATGATAAGTAGCTCATTTCGAGCAACCATCGCTCAAAACATGCAACTCGTCCGACTAGTGTTTATCTTGTAAGACCGGAGTTCAACTTCGTGAAAATTAAAAGTCAATTTTTAAAGAAACGGACATCAGAAACACGTCTGAAAGCTCTAAAAACTTTCAAAAGTGACCCTATAATAGTGCATGTAATCCCGAGGAATAACACATGAGTAAATTTATAGTGTGTGACCACACTCGAACACACTTTGTTCACGTGTGAAAATGGAAGCAAATTTTGAGAAAAAGGTCATCAGAAACACATCTAAAAAGTCCCGAAACCCTGGAAAACACCCCAAGAATAGCACCATCGGAGCCCGAGATGGCCGCATGAAACGTGCAAGAGCCCATGATCACGTGCCATTGCGTGTGATCACACGCAATATACATGATCATGTGCTCCAGTACGCGTGCACTCGTGCAAAAGCATGCACACACATACCTTGGGACGCGTGATGATGCATTTTTTGACACATTTCCTTATAAATAAAGGTCTCTACCTTCCTTTTTGAAAGGGGGCTACACAAACTGAAACACTATCAAATTAAAGACTCAGGAGTCCTAATTTACAAACTTTTGGCTCACCCCCTGCATTTTTATAGGTTTTTTATACTGCTTTTGAACCAAACCTACCCTCATCTTTGTCAAAGCACGCTAGAAAGGTATACGAATTTGAATTACACATGTCATTTTCAACCTCTCGACAAGGAAAACTTGAAAATCCAATGAAGCTAAAGCTTCAAAAATATAAAATGAGCTCAGTCGAATCTAAGGACCAAATAATCATTTTTTCACATTTATTTTATTATTCTACATTTTATTTTGTCGTCGCCAGTAGTTGAGAAATTATTGTGATCTGTGTGTTGAGACTGGCAATTTGCGTGCTGATTGGATAATTTCTGCCTTGTTTTGCACATAATAAACTATCATTTTGCATCAATATGCATTCAATAAACATGAAAGCCTACTTATCTAAGCTAAAGCTTCGTTATTGCGGTCCAATGATGTAATCATCATTATTTATTATTTATCTTATCATTTATAAATGCTTTATAATAATTCCTGTAAGAGCATGAACTACGTGTATCTATTTAATCATTTATGATGCATAAATCATCTTTTTTTTTGTGCTTATCTGCTGTCCGAGTGGATGAATAGATGGAATTGCACATAGTTGTGTTAACCTTTATCTTACAGGTGTTTTCTAGATTAGGACTAGATTTACATTTCCGTACCTTTTCTCTCTCTTAAATGTATTTACTAGGAAATCCTTATAAATAATCATGCTAAATTCCTCTTATTTTCTATTATTATCCTGTGCTTGTGTGAATGTGTAATATATCAACTGTCATACCAAAACTAGGGTGCTATGGTAGCCATATATTGAGTATCATAATGAGAAAAAGCCAAAAAGTATATAAGATCTCCCGGGTTCAGAATCTCTACCGGGGACGGTACTCATTGAGTGACCCGATGTCATCCCTTTCTTCTTTTCTTGGTTTTCTAAAAACCAGGTGGTGACTCCAAACATAAAGTGTCTCGTATCCCCCAAGACCAATCATTTGTCCCTATCCCATAAATGGAATGGATGTCCCATCCGGTAAAGTTGCAATGTCCCTCAGGATTGAAAAACACAAAGCCTTCTATGAGAGAGAGAGAAGGCTGGTCGCTGACAGTGGTGACTCCATTGGGGACTCTAGTTAGAGAGATCAATTCAAAAATAACTATTTATCATTATATAATACTTAGTCATATAGAGCCCTTCCCCATTGCATTTGCACTACACAATCACACGTGCACTATTGGTCTCTATCAGCCGACAATGATGGAAAGTGATCCACCATGGTTCCACTCGAGTTATGGGGTGACCGATTCAGATTAGTCACCTTTATCCTTTACTCATGGTTTTCCTGGACTCATCTGACTAGAGTTTGTGACCCAAGTCCTAAAGGGGAGCAACCTAAGTTATCAAAAGAATGCTAGACTCACCGATCTGAGTTTGTAACCCTAGTCATGGGGGGCATTCTCACTAAAGGAGCGCTTAGCCTTACACCCTTGACTCAGCTTATGTAAATAAACCAATAGAAATCTTCACTAGGATCCTACCAAGCTTTGCATGCAAACTCTGACATTATTTGTCCGGTGTGTGAGGAGTGATAAGAATCATATACCTCAGTATGAATAGCGTATAAGAACTGGCAAACAGTGACATCCTTTGATGATGGAACCTATGAAGTATCGTTCATTTGTCCTTATCAGATTAAATAGACGGGTTGGAAATTTAACTAGATTGCAGACATTTATGTTGAAAAAATCAAATGGTAAACTATCAAATGATACTTTTATGCCTCTTGGTAAACATATCGAATATCAATATGGGGACATGAAACTGGACCCCTTTTGTCAACTATGGCCCCTGCACACGAGGACGTGTAAGGACTATAGACGCCATTTGTGACCCAATAACTGGTCCTCACATTATACGTTTACCTCTTAATTCTCATCAATACAAATCAAAATAGCCTAGTCTGAGAGCGGAACCATAGTCTCATGGTGACTATTGAGTTAAAACCCACTTAGGAAAGAGACTAAAAACCTCGTGAAGCAATATGGTTAGAAGCGAGAGCTTGCTTATGATTGGTTTATTCCTTGTGCAAGAAATGCTAACAACAATTTCTACAATCACATATACATGACATACATATAGACACTATATGCTGACCATATTTTTTACAACCATCTGCATCTATCATAATAAGACTATGCATGAGCGCGTCATGCATACATACTAATCGTATTCTTTTGCAGGCACATTCCATGCATGCATTATTCATCCTCTATTTATTCTATCGCACTAATGTATAGTAAACAAGATCTTAACATGGGTGATTCAGAAGACACTTCATGTCAATAATCTAAGGATAAGCTAAAAGAGGGAATTCAAAAGTTGCTTACTGATGGCACCATAGCAAAAATCCTCAAAGCCCAAATCAAAGCTACCATTGTTCAAACCAAAAACTCCCAAGAGGGAAACTATGCTGCTACTCCAATAAATGAAGCATCTACATCTATCCACCCGTGAGTAGACAAAGGAAAGGGTGTCCTTCATACTCATGTATAGATTGAAGATGATGATGAGTATTACCATGCCTTTAAAACACCATAACAACAAGCTGCTAAGATTGCTGACTTGACCAAGCTTGAATCAGCAGGGGAGGTCAAACTACTAGCCAACAGAATGGCTCAACTAGAATTCACCTTTAAAGATAAGGGGTCTCATGAATCCAAAAGCTTTATTGATTTAGCTTTGTTTAAAGATGAATCATTTTCTGATGATTTCAAATTGTCAAACTTTGCCAAGTTTGATGGAATTGGGGATCCGAGGGTCCATTTAAAGTAATATGCCACCTTCATGGCTGCTACTAAGCTTACAAAATCATAGATTTTTTTATTCTTTTTCACATCACTAGAAGAGGGACCGAGAGAATAGTTCTTTGACCTTGAGAATGAGATCAAGAGTAACTGGTTGCTATTGACTCAGAAATTCATCAAGCAGTATGAATAGAACACTCAGTTGGATATAACTCACAGAGATCTGGAAACTAGGAAATAAAAGTCTGGTGAATCTTTCTTTGATTATGTTGCAAGATGGAGAGCCAAAGCTGTAAAGATGAGAAACTGTTCTTCCGAGGATCAACAGATAGAGTTGATAATCAAAAGAATCATTCCCCCATTTTAAAAAATAGATGATCTTTGCCGATTACCCTAATTTTTGAGCACTTTAACAAGCTAGAATCAGAATCAAAGATGAGGAAACCAAATAACCTAGAAACACTTTCCGCCAAAATACTAAAACTAGCACCCAAAATCAAAACACCTTCACCCGAACTGCTGAGATAAACCAAATTCAACCAGACACTTTCAACCCACTATCTATTAATATCATCAACAAGCCACCTAGAAGATCTTCCAACTTCAACCTCCCACTATCCAAGGTCTTCCAAAGACTTTAACAAAAGAACCTCCTATAACCATGAGAACCAAAACCACTGCCGAATCCTTTGCCTGCACAAATTGGCTAGAACCTATTTTGCCACTTCCACCAAATGCCCAACCATACTACTAACACTTGTAGAACTCTCAAAAATTCAATCCAATACCTCGTTGATTTATGAAAGATTGATGATCCTGAAGACAACCCAATGTCAAAACCAACCCCTTTGCAAATTACCGAGCCATGCCTCCACCAACAATCAACACAATCTCATCTGGCCAAACTAAAACTTTTACCAAACAATCAATCCAAGCCATTTGGGAAACCCCAGAAGAACAAGAAGCTAGAACAGAAAAATAATTCTTAATTATCTCAGATGATGAACTCTTAAGCCTGATTCTTTACTGGTATAACTCTTCCATATTTGAATATATTTCAATGCCTCGAGCATTCACTTCCCACTTGATGATGCAAAGGAGAGCTAGAGATGTAGCCCTTCCCATGAATAAGGAAGTGATTGACTACTCTTATCCATATAAAATAGATGAAAGCCTTGAAATTAAGCAAAACAAACCCAAAGCATGGGATTTACTGGGCCAGCCATCTGAAAAATTTGACTACAAGGTCAAATACAGTGCACCTTCAATAGCTCATGTCAACCTAAAGGATATAGTGTCCTCAGGATAGGGAGAAGAGTTTGATAAAGAAGAAGGAATGACCAGGATCATCCTTTCTCCAAACCTATAAGTCTTGGGAATTGACATCTAGTACGACTCTGATGAAGAAGTTGAAGAAAGCATAAATACCCAGGAACATGACGACTCTGAGATCATTGTCTGGAACAAGGGCAATAATATAAAAGCAACCAGTCAAGAGACACCATGACTGAATAATAAAAAGTAGATAGCTAAAAAGCCTTTACTCTCAGTTAACCACGTAACTCACAGCGGAAGAGTCTACCAACCTCCTAAAAAGGAAAAGGATGTCTTCAAGGGGAAAGAAATGTCAAGTGATGTGGCTCCGACTAAGGAAGAAGATGATAAGGTTCTTAAGTAGCTTAAGAAAACTCAGGCATGAGCCAATATTTAGGATTTGCTCATGGCCTCTAAGAAGCATAGAGACACTCTAGTTAGGGCACTTAATGATGCAAAGATCACTACCGATGCTTCACCTTGTGAAATGATAGCTTCTCTAATGAAATCTCCTTCTAATGCAATCACCTTCTCAGATGAAGATCTGCCTCCTAAAGGAAAGGCCCATAATTATCCTCTGCTCATATAGGCAATAATTAGATCTAAAAAGACCTCATGTGTTATGGTGGATGATGGATCTACCATTAATGTTTGCCCCATGAGGCTGTTGCAAAAATTTAGAATGAATGTTGAAGACCTAGAGGAATCTAACGTGATTATCCGAGCTTATGATGACTCTAAAAAGCCTGTCATTGGGACTTTCAAAGCTGTAGTCACCATGGGAGATATTGAATCAGTAACAAAATTAACCGTCTTGGACATTCCTCCAACTTTTGCCCTACTACTGGGGAGACCTTGTTTCCACCCATTGGGAGGCATACCTTTTGCCATACACCAGAAAATCAAATTCTCGCTTAATAGCAAAGTTGTCACCATTCCGGCAGAAACTAACAATATCATTGCTTACTTAAATATAGTGGCACCAGGCTTCCAGATCTTTATAATCCACAAAGATTGGGTCAACCTAAAGGTTGCTGTAATGATGAAAAAGATGCAATACTTGCTCAAAAGTGGACTGGGAGGAAGGTACATTGGGGTCACTGAATTTCCTAACTTCCAAGGACAGACTAGCAAACATGGCCTGGGCTATGATCTTGAGAAGGACACTAGAACCTAAAAGTTAATCTCATTTATTCTAGAAGACTCAACTAAATTCTACCAGGGATAGACTGAGAAGAAAGAAAAGGAAGGGGTTGAGAAACTTGGTTTTGAAATCTTCAAAGATGTTATTGACTCTGCTAAAGGAAGACGCCTGCCATTGCCAAAAGATGTCACTGAGATTGATATTGAGGAACTAATGAAGAGTTTGAGATTAGAATCTAAGACTGAGACCCTCAACTGTGAAGAAGTTGTTGCCATCATTGAATCAAGCATTGATGACATTCTATTTGAAGAAACTTCTATTGGAGATGATCTCTGTACTTTTCCTTTATTTGAAACTGATGTTGTAATGAACTCTAGTTAATGCAATGAAATTAAATTTTGCTTACTTGTTTGATGTCCTTTCTGATGGTAGTGTGCATTGCATTGATCAAAATACTTGCATATTTGACATTCATTCCATATGCACTGAACCATTTAATATTGGCACAGAAAATAAACCATGCATTTTTCATATTTCGAATGACATTACCCCTGAACTGAGGAGAGAAATTGAAAAAATATTAATAAAATATTCAAAAGTATTTTCTTAGACATACGACGACATACCTGGCATCGACAGGGACATCGCTCAACACTATATTCCTACCAAAGAAGGGTGTAAACTAGTAAAGCAGAAGCAAAGAAGACTCAAAACAGAATGGGTCCAATTGGTAAAAGAAGACATCAAAAAGCATATCAAGGCCAAGTTCCTAGAGGTAGTAGATTATCCGGAGTGGTTAGCAAACGTTGTGCTAGTGCCAAAGAAAGACGGAAGGGTCAGAATTTATGCTGACTATAGAGTTCTAAACAAAGCATGCCCAAAGGATGACTTCCTTTTGCCTCACATAGATGTGTTGATAGACAAAGCTGCGATTTGGGCAATGTATTCCTTCAATGATGGATTTTCTGGATAGAATCAGATTTTGATGGCCGTCATCAACAAAGTAAAAACATCCTTCATAACAGAATGAGGTACTTACTGTTATAGGGTAATGCCTTTTGGCTTGAAAAATACAGGTGCAACCTACCAAAGAATGGCAACAACTATATTTCACAACATCATACACAAAGAAGTAAAGGTGTATGTAGATGACATGATGGTGGTTAAGTCTGAAACCTGAGAAGGGCAACCAACTACTATCGAGAATTCCTTAGAAGGGTTGAAAATATAGCCTAAGGCTTAATCCCAAGAAGTGCATATTTGGGGTGTCTTCAGGCAAGATGTTAGGATATATTATTAGTCAGAATGGGATCGAAGTGGATCCAGATAGAGCAAAAGCAATTAGAGAAATGCCAATGTAAAAAACAGAAAAAGAAATTAGAGGTTTTCAAGGGAAGTTACAGTTCATAAGCAAGTTCATCGCCAAGTTAACAACAATTTACAAGCCCATTTTCAAGTTGCTCAGAAAAGACCAACCAATTATATAGAACAAACAGTGTCAACTAGCATTCGATAAAATCAAAAACTACCTAGCCAATCTACTAGTTTTGAAACCACCCAAGTCTGGGTTGCTATTAGCCCTATACTTAGCCATTGAAGGGAATACAATCGGTGCAATGCTAGCCCAAGAGGGAGAAGGGGAAGCGAAACATCCAGTCTACTACTTGAGCAAGAAAATACTATATTGTGATGAAAAGTATAGTCAAGTCGAATAGATAAGTCTAGCAATGGTATGGACAATGAAGAAGCTTAGACACTATTTTCAATCTTACAAGATCCAAGTTGTGTCCAAAATGGATCCTATGAAGCATCTCTATGAAGCTCCTTCCCTAGTAGGAAAAATTGCCAAGTGGCTCGTCTTATTGACAGAATTCGATATGTAGTATTTGACTAAAAAGACAATAAAAGGAAGAGCAGTAGCTGAATTCTTAGCCCTCAACCTGATCTCAGATTCGGAAGAAGTCCAACTAGACTTCCCACATGACCTCTGTACGGCCATCGAGGTACAGGGATGGCGTATGTACTTTAATGGGGCAGTCAATCAATTTAGAGTAGGAGTGGAGATTAGACTCCTAACACCAGAAGGAGAAGTGGTACCAATCACCAAAAAGCTAGCTTTCAGGGTTACAAACAATGAGGCAGAATATGAAGCTTGAGCCCTCGGGATGGAAGCTCTGATAGCTCTAAGAGTGACAAAAGTTAAAATATTTAGGGATTCTATATTGGTAATCAATCAGATAATAGAAGAATGGGAATTGAAAGAGCAGCACTTAAGGCTGTATGTGAGCCCCCTGCAGCAGCTTGCCTTATCTTTCCAAAAATGCAAATTCATCCATCTCCTTAGAAACCATAACCAAATGGTAGATGCACTCACTTCCTTAGCATCAGTATGGGAAGGACCAGCCAAAATGCCTATGAAGCCTCTAATCCTACTCAAATCAGAGCAACCTAGTCATAAATGTCTCATAATAGTGGAAATGAAAGCAAACAACAAACCCTAGTTCTACGATATGCAACAATACCTCACAAAGAGAATTTACCCTGAGAAGGCAGTCATCTGGCAACTAGGGTCAAAATTCACATCACACCAGGCTGTATTACACAAAAGAACTTTAAACAAGATACAACTCAGATGTCTAGATGAGACATAAGCTACTAGAGTAATGGAAGAAGTATATGAGGGTGTTTGTGGTCCGCACATGAATGGCATCATTCTAGCTAAGAAGTTAATGAGACAAGGGTTCTTCTTGATGATGATGATGGAAGACTGCATTAGATTCATAAAAAGGTGTCACAAATGCCAAATTCATGGGGACATCAGCCATCTTCCCCCCAATAGAGCTACACTCTATATCTCTTCTCCATGGCCCTTCTCAGCATGGGGGTTAGACATAATCAGAGAAATTCACCCAAAAGCCTTAAATGGACACAAGTTTATCCTAGTAGCAATCAACTACTTCACAAAGTGGGTCGAAGTAGAATCATACACAAAACTAGGGGCAAAACAAGTGGTAAAGTTCATAAAAAAAATATATTCTGCCAATATGGGATTCCTCATCATATAGTTTTAGATAATGGTGTTCAGTTCTAAGAGGAAGTGAGAGAATTACTAAGGAGTTCTAAGGTGGAGCATCACAAATCCTCACCCTACCATCCATAAGAAAACGGGGCGGTCGAAGCTGTAAATAAAAATATCAAAAAGTTCTTATCAAAGATGACTCAGACTTACCACGATTAGGCAGATAGACTACCATACGCATTGTGGGGATACCAAACAACAATCAGAACTTCAATAGGAGCTACCCCTTTTTCAATAATGTACGGATCTGAAGCAAAACTCCCAGTGGAAATGGAAATCAAATCACTATGAATATTAATTGAATATGAATTGCCTGAAGCGCAGAGGGTCCGGTAAAGGCACGACAACCTCACCATCTTAGATAGTTAGAGACTCAAAGCACTATATCATACGCAGCTATATCAAGCTCGATTAGCTAGGGCCTTCAATAAAAAAGTTAAACATAAGAGTGTGAAAGCAGGAGACTGGGTGCTAAAGCAAGCTAAATAGAATGTCTCAGACCCTAGAGGAGAGTTCATGCCAAACTAGGAAGGCCCATATCTGGTCAAAACTGTTCTATCAATAGGAGTTACCAAGCTAATAGATTTTGAAGGAAACAGGTTCTCTAAGCCAACTCACACAGATTGATTGAAGAAGTACTATGTCTAGAGCAAATAAAAAAACCCTGCTTAGTGGAAAACTGAAAAAAGGCAACTCGAGCAAAAATTAAGGGATTTCTTATAGGTTGAAAACTCGAAAAGGAAACCTAGGCAAAAGTTAGGGAGATGAGAGAAAATACTTAGTTAGAAAACCTAAAAGGCTAACTAAGGACAAGGGTACTGTCGATTCAAAATTTGCATAAATGTAACAAAGCTCTTCTTAAATATCTTCAGCAAATATGTGAATGCTTGTCAAGTTATGTAAGTACATTTGAGAAAATACAATACATCATTATCATCTGAATCCATTGAGCATGCTAAGTCTAATTTGCATATTTTCATTATATGCTTGCAATTCTTACCTGTTTCATTATTTCTCCTCCAGATTGCCAACCGCTATTGTCGAACCTCAAAAAAAATAAAATAAAATAAAAAATAAAACTCCTAGCTAGGTGTGAAAAAGCTCTTAGGAGAGATGCCCTAGGCAGAAGAGGGATGAAAAAATAATGAACCTAGATAGGCACGAAAAGCTCCAAAAAGAGACGCCCTATGCAAAAGAGGGAAAATATGAGAGGTAGATGAAGCAAAATAATCAGACATAATGGTCATAGTTACATGAAAATGTCACAATCAGGAACATACAAGTCAGTCAATTCAGAGTACAACAACAATAGTCATCTGTACATAATACAAACACATGGACAAATTACCAGATACAACACCAAAGTCCATAACCTCGGGAAAATAATACAACGCTGAACAACCATAGCCAAAAGTCTATACCTAGCCTCCTAAAAACAACTACATTGACTATGGGTGCTATAAAAAATAAGAGCTGAATCTACTTAGGCATCTCGTCACCGAGCCAGGCACTGCATCCTCTACATCCATCTCAAAAGCTGCCAGTCACACATGCAGTTAATCAATCTGCTTACGATAAGACGCTCGCTCCCTCTCCCACTCACGACTATCTTGAATATACTCACTCTGCATTAGATAAACATTAGGGATCACATCTCATGCAGTTGTATAAAATAGGTACAAATTAATAAAAGAAGAAGGTAGTACGCTCTACGAGCTAGTGAACTCCATGAAATACTCCTGCGGGCTAATCATAGCAGTATACTAAGACTGGGTAGTGGAAACAAGCACTTGCAAAGCAAAAGAAATCAAATAATATACAAATTAAGGAAAGAGAAAACCCTTATGGAGTCAAGAGACTAATATGAGTAGTGCCTACAGGCACTACATTCGATAGTGGTGTACTCGCTCTAGAGAAAAAAAACACAGCGCAGGAGCATACTAGGTCAGAAGATGGAACCCTAGAAGCGAAACAACCTTAGGATGCCGGCGAAGTCCCAGTTCTAGAACCCGAAGGCTGGGAAGGATCTGCCTGAGGAGGTGGAGGAGGTCGAACAAATTCACTGGCCACAACATCAATCAACTATGGCACCAGAGTCATCATATAAGAAAAATGAGCTCCCTCTAGGAAATCCTCAAAAGGATACCCTCTTTTAGCTCCATCGAGCTCCTCTCCAACAAGCTCACGACCCCAAAATATGTCTCTAGGAGGAGCAACAAGAACTCTCCTTATGAATGGTCCATCCCACTAGTGATAGACTCACTCATCCAGATACCACCAGCAAAACCCTCCTCTGTGTCAGGCGCCAAGCTGCCCCTATCTTAATCGACTAGTCCTCTCGCTCCATCCACCAGCAGGGACAAACTTGCCCTAAAAATATATAAGCAAAAGGTTTTTAAAGAATGAGAAAGCGAAATCAAAAGGCACCATACCTGACTATGGGTCAACCTACTCAAGAAACCCCACACCTCTGCAGGACTTTTGATCAAACTATAAGTCTTCCTGATCCATCATGGAAGACGTGTAAAGCCACTCTTAGGCAAGCACTTAACAGTGGGACGAGGAAGCACCCCAAACTTATAAGCCCAAACTTGTCAGGAAGAAAGGAATTAGAACACTCGAAAATGAAAAAATCCAAAAAGCAAGAGACCACACTCACATCTAGATCAAGCAACTCCAAATTCGTGAGCCTCCTTTACAAGCTACATCCAAGCTAGAATACATGTGAGCAAAAGTGGTTGTGCCCCAACTATATTTCGGCAGATCCCTCAAGTTCCTTAGAACCGGTAACAGCTGTAAGAAGCTGGTGCTGGAGGCATTTGGAAAGATAACAACACTAAGAAGGTAAAATAAGAAATAACTGGCTAATTGCTCCGAGTTAACATGACCTGCATCATGCTCCAACCTAACTTTCTCCACAAGTTGCATATACTAAATCAAAGAGGAGCAGTCAGACTTCACAGAAGTAGTAACACCAAATAGATCCTTCAACCATCCATTCCTCACAACTATAGAGCTATACGCCTCACTATTGAAAGAGACAGACTCCCTAGAAAAACTCAACTTGGTAATGGCTACAAAATCAAGCGGAGTGATAATCATCTCCCCGAAAGGCAAAAGGAATGTATGGGTAGTGTCCATCCATCACTGAGTAAGAGCACACATCGCAACCTGATTTGATGCATATGGGCCATAAGTAAGAGCAGAAACAATGTCATCAAAGCCCTTCCCGGTGACCACCTGCTTCATACATGGTGGAAAGCCCTGATATTATGAACTAACTTTATTAAAGCTCTAGGGCAGCTGAATGACAGGCCCAGAGGACTGCAACCAATAGGTAAATCGGTTATAGCATTCATCAGATATTAAAACATCTATTTTCATCATTTTTGCAGGAATACATAGTGGTACACAAATAGTAAGTGCTAAAATAAGGTAGCTAGAGCTACACAAACGGCAAGTGGTAAAATAAGACAGCTAGAACTACACAGATGGTAAGTGCTAAAATTAGATAGCTAGAGCTACATAGACATCAAGTGCTTTAATAAGACAGCTAGAGCTACACAAACAGCAAGTGCTAAAATCAGACAATTAGAGCTACACAGATAGCAAGTGCTAAAATCAGACAGCTAGAGCTAAAATCAGACAGCTAGAGCTATACAGATCGCAAGTACTGAAATCAAACAATAAGAGCTACAACTAGAGCAGCACATACAACAAGTGCTGAGGCAGACAATTAGAGCTACGACAAGTGCTAAAATCAAGCAGCTAGAGCTACACAAATAACAAGTGCAAAAATCAAACAGCTAGAGCTACACAGACAGTAAGTGCTAAAATTAGATAGCTAGAGCTATACAAATAGTGAATACTAAAATCAAATAGCAAGAACTACAACCAGAGCAACATATACAGCAAATGCTGAGGCAGATAGCTAGAGCTACAACAAGTGCTAAAGCAAAAAAGGCAAAAGCTACAGCTAGAGCTACATAAATACACGACATATGCTAAAACAAATAATAAGAGTTAAATTGCAGCAAAAGCTACAACAAAAAACTCTATATAGCCAAAGCTAAGTAAACAGATAGCAAAAACTAAGTTACAAAAAGAACTAAAACTACAACAGGAGATATCACAGTAAAGGATGAATAATGACTAAGAAAATGAACTAACCGAACAACGATGAATAGTCCAAGCATGGGTCTCTAGGCTATAGACAATAGGAATCGGATCTCCTCAAGAAAGTTACGATGGACGAGCAAAGGCTCCACCACTGTATGTACCGAATTCGGGATGATTAGAGCATGGATACGACAGAGGACCTAATAATGAAAATAGATTGTGAAATTAGATTTATTGATTTTGAACTAAATTATAAATTATTTTTAAGATTTATTGTAAATTTTATTTATTGAATTTACTTTTTAATGAATTTTCAAAAAATATAAAAAAAATTAAAAGCAAAAAAAAAGGGTGGGGCCGAAGTTGGCCATTTGGCCAACTTCGGCAAAATAATTTTCAAGAAGAATATGGCCACTCGTGGCCATTTTTTTTTTATTTCCAGTCGGAAATCTACACTTCCGGTCGGAAATAGGCCACTTCCACTTTTTTTTTTCAAAAATTTATTTTTTTATATTTATTTATTATTTATCATTAGATTTTAATTAGGTTATTTTGATAAGTATTTTTATTTTATTAGATAAATGTGTGGATAAAATTTATTTTTTAGATAACTAATAAAAATAATTTATTTTATTTGATTTTTATCCTGTAATCATATTATGGTTACAGGATGGTGTTTTTATAAATACGTGATTTTCTTTTCACGTAGTGGAGGCTAAGGTTTTTTCTTTTCTTTTCTCTCTAATTTTTATGATTCTTAGCCGTCAACCAAAACACACCCACTTTTCTTGATTTTTTTACATACTTTTTTCAAGTTTTAGCTATGAATCAGATCCTAATAAATCAAAAATACAGACAAACACAACAAAAGTCACAGGCTTCAATCAATGGTGATCACCTTCTGAGGGGAATCAATACTGCATCCATCAAACTAGTTTTTTTTCTACTCCTTTCTCTTCTTATTTTATTTGATTATTTTTATTCTATTTAATGTTGATTTGATTTGATTTAATTTTTATTTTCATCTTTTTAGTTACTAATCCTTATTTATTTTTTGTGTTTATAATTATGGATGGGGTGATTTGAATCCATGGTGG
>CATIWM010014398.1:0-15907 GCA_949671775.1 Mallotus repandus | reverse complement strand
CGAATTTTTGTAACACAATTTGTAACAAAAATATATCCGTTACAAAATCCGTTATAATTTCCGTTACTATTCCGTTACAAATTTTATATTGTAACGGATATTATTCTGTTACAAAAGTTGTGTTACTAAATTTATATTTTGTAACAAATCCATTACAAATTCCTTACAAAAATGTAACAGACTATATCCGTTACAAATATCTGTTACAAATCAGGAATTTTCTTGTAGTGTGAACTTTATAGTTTTTTAAGTGAAAATTTGTATTTTTAATGTTTATCTTGATTTTTAAAAAAACTGAAATGTTCATAATAAAAATTAATATTTAGTTCAATAAAAATCTATCCAAATTTATTATATATTAAAATTCATATAATACATGAGTTGAGTATGGACTAGTTAAAGTTTAGCTTATTAACTCGAAAACCAGCTTGAATATTAGTCTAATGCACTACTAATTTGATATGAAACATATAGTATATATTTTTTAGCCTATAATAAATATAAAATATTTATTAAGTTTGTTTGTTAGAACAAAAGTATAATTATAATTGAATATTTAATAAATGCTAAAATAAAAATATTTACTTTTTAATTTTTAATTATTTATTTTAATTTATAATTTATATTTTGTAAGTCTATTTAAATTTGATTAATCTGGTGAGTAATATTAAACTCCTTCCGAGTTTGGATTAACAATAAATAGTTAAGTAGCTAGTTAAAATCAAATTTCACTCGACTCAGTTACACTTTTGCTATTTATGTATGTATAAGCTCTAAAATTATTATAGGTTGATACATTGAAAATTAACAACTATAAAGTTATGTGTTATTATTCAATGTGCTCTAATTAGCCTATTAATTTTCATTCATGGTACCTAACTTCTAGTAAGGGTTCCACTCGGTGTCTCACTTTTAATGAATGTTCCATTATACTGATGTGTCAAATATGCAAATGCTATGTGACTGCCCTGTGGTGCCACATCACAAAAGTGTGCCACCTAACACCACGTCATATAAGTTAACATATGGAGCCATGTCAGTGCCATGAGGTGCCACATCAGCAAAGTGTGATGCGTGACTTTAGATGCCATGTGTCTGCCACATAGTCAGCTTTGACCAAAATCGAGTTTATGCACTTTATTGGTAATTAAAAGAAAGGTTAAAAAGTTTTGTGTTACATTTTAACGATTGGATTCTTTAATGCCATTTTATAGCAAAGTTGTGTGCGATTAATACAAATAACTCTACTAATATACTTAAGCTTAAAAGAATTCAATCAATGTGCTTGCATGGAGCCCACATGTAGTTTAATAGACCGAAAACAACCACTTCCCTTTTTTGTTTAATACAAATAGATGGAGAATTATCATTGTAATTTTTTTAAGTTGGTGGTTGAGATTGCAATGATTTTTTGTTTTAAGTTTGAAATTGAAAGTTTGAGCAAAGGTTGGGATTTTTTTTATATAATCACCCCTTAAATGAAATTGTTAATATATTATGTACATATAATATTGACTTAAGTATTAGAGTATTTGTGGAAAAAACTCCACCCGCATTAAACCAGACATATTTCATTTATTTCATTCCTAAATTTATTTAACCCTCCTACATTACAATTTGGGTCTTAATGATCACCCTACCAATCCAATCACCTTAAATAAATTAACCTTAATAAACAACCTAAAAGTAAAGATGAACCTCGTACAACAATAATTAGTTGCTCTCACTCATAAGGAATATCATTGAATAATTATGAAGAAAATTAATCTGACATTTGAGCTCCCCCAAAAGAAAAAAATGACTTAAGTCAGTAATTTGGAGAAGTTATCCATAAGGCTAAAGTCAAAGAAACTAAGGTGGAGGAGTGCATTTTGGAAGGAAGCACCTTTTTTGTGAAAAAATATCATGTAGGCTCAGCTACCTTCCAAGTTCAAGCTACCTTAGCTAGACCAATATAATGGAACTGGAGACTTGATCACCAATTTCCATGTTTCGAATGAAGGTGATGCTCTAAAATTCCACAAATTTAATTTTGTGTCGAGTATTTCCTATTACCTTAGCTAAAAGTGCTCAGAGATAGTTTCATCGGTTGCTTAAAAATTCCATCTCATCTTTTGAGGAACTAATAGAATAATTTCACATCTAATTGATCCCTAATATACCTCTAGTCAAAAGAATCAAAATGACCAACAATTATCCAAGCTCGAAGAGAATAAATCTTTAAGAAGCTATTTGGATTGGTTCAGTTAGGAGGCCATGCAGAGTGAAAATGTGAGTGATGAGATAGCAATAAATGCTATGAAAAATGATACCCAATTGGGCAACTTGAAAAATAAGTTCACGATGAAGAAGTCACGTACATTCTCTAAGGTCATGGCTATAGCTGTAAGTTGATAGACCGTGATGAAGATAGAAAAATACGAAAGAAGGAAGAAAAGCCCTTGAGGAAAGATAATGAGGGACAAGAGAAGGGACTGGTGTATGGTCACTAAGTTTAAAAGAGGGGTAGAGAGATTCACTCCACTCGGTGCTCTAAGGTCGAAAATTCTTATGTGGATTAGGTAAAATCAAATTGATATTTCACCAACAAGAAAAATTAACCAAAAAGCCCATCATGATAAAAGTTGCTATTATAGGTACCATTAGGACTATGGCCATGATACAAATGATTGTCAAGATTTAAAGTAAGAAATAAAGCAACTTGTTAGAGCCCGAGCTTTAAAGTCGTTCATTGAAGCTTTGAGAAAATAGAGGGAATAAAATATCCTACTTAAATAAGGAAGAACCAAAAAGAGCTTAGAGAGAGGTAGCAAAGGTTATGAACATGATAGTACGAGGGAACAAGATACCCTAAGGTGGAAAGAAAAGATCTCGAAAGGAGGTATACACTACAGCCACAACTAAATAAGTAATCACATTCAACACAGAAGATGAAAAATTCATTAGCCAGCTACACAATGAAAAACTCATGATTAGTGCATATTTGAATAATTATCTAGTAAAAATGATGCTCGTTGATGAAGGAAGTGCAATTAATGTCTTATCTTTGTATGCATTTTAAGCAATAAAGGTTCAATTATTGATTTAAAGCTAGTTTATAGCCCTATCACTAGCTTTTATGGGAATAGTTAGCCCATGTGCAGCGTCCATATTGCTGTCAAACTCGATGATAGAGACTTTGGAAAATTTTGCCAAATGCAAAGCAGTTTTTAATGTGGTGCACATCCCATCAGTTACAATGAAATAATAAGAAGACCATTCGTATATAATATAAGAGTAGCAACGAGCATCTGTTACTTAATAATGAAAATATTTTTTAGAGACCACGTAATCACAATTAGAAGTGACCAAAAAGCTGCCAAGCAGTGCTACCAGTTGATTATGAAAGATTAGATGGAAGCTTTCCCCTCAGACTTCATTGAAGTAGAGAAGCAAAGAGCAAAGCTTGAGCCAATGAAATAGACAGTAGAGCTCAAACTGGAAAATGGCAAGGATGTAAAGATCGATAGCGAGCTAAAACTCAGTTATGGATAGGATGGCAGAAACACTTAATCGACACTCAAACTCTTTTGCCTCAAGAGCTTCTAAGATAGAAGGAATGGATCCTCAGATAGCCTCACATTGACCAAACCATAAAGCCAATCATTCAAAAAAAAATAAAAATTTACAGTATAAATGTAGAAGATAATAGGTGAAGAGACAAGAAAGTTGCTAGAAGTCAAGTTAATAAGAGAACTCTAGCACCTATAATTTGCTAAGGTGGTGCTAGTAAAGAAATAGAATAGCAAGTATCATATGTGAGAATATTTGGAGCTCATCAAAGCCTGCCCAAAAATGGTTACCTACTGCCAATAATTAAACATCTAATGGATTCAAAAGATTGTCATAAGTTGCATAATTTTATAGATACAGCCGAAGGGTATTATCAAATCCCTATGAAGAAGGAGGATCATGAAAAACATATCATTCATCACTCATGAGGGCTATACTGATATAAAGTTATGTCATTTAGATTAAGAAATGTAGGAGCTACCTACTAGAGGCTTATGAATTTTTTATTTAAAACTAAATTGGAAAAATGATTGAAGTGTACATTGACGACATCATTGTAAAAAGCTAGAATTCCAATGAACACCTGGCGGATGTGGATGAAGTCCTTCAAAGTCTGAATAAGTACAAAATTAAGCTTAACCTAGAAATATATGTCTTTAGTGTAAAGGCTAAGAGGTTTTTCGGTTTAATGGTCTCTGAACGAGGAATAGAGGCTAACATAGAAAAGGAGGCAATTTTAAACATGAAGGCTCCTATAACACTTAATGAGCTCCAAAAGTTAAACAATAGAATAGTGGCACTTGAAAGGTTCATTTCATGTTTAGTAAGAAAATAACTTCCACTACTTCAAGTATTGAAAAATACAAAGAAATTTGAGTGGGGCAAATACTACCAAGAAGCATTTGAGGAGCTGAAGAAATTCTTATATACTTCTTCATCACCTAGCAGGCCTGTAGCTAACAAAACCATGTACTTGTATCTTTTGGCTAGACATGAGTATGCAACTCCTGTACTTATTTAAGAGGACCAGGGAGAGCAAAGCCTAATTTAATATGTGAGAAAAATTCTTAAGGGACTAGAAATCTGATATCCAAAGATGGACAAATTGACATTAAAAGCTCAAACACTACTTCCAAGCCCATCCCATTATTCTCTGAACCAACTATCCAACTAAAAAAGGTGCTACATAGACCTAAGATGTCTGAGTGGCTCATTTAATGGTCAATACAGTTGGGAGAACATGATATTTTATACGAGTCTCGATAGTTAGTCAAGGATCAGGTGTTATTAGAATTTGTTCAAGAAATGACAGTTGGATATTAGGTTGATTAAACACTGCCAATTTGGAAATTGTATATAGATAGGGCTATAAGCAAATGAGGTACGGGAGCAAAAATTGTTTTACTCATACTATAGAATGTAGCTGAGTATAAAGCTTTAATTATAGGGCTTAAGCTAGCAACAATGGTATAAGTAGAGCACTTAAAAATCTTTTATGACCCATAGTTGGCAATGAACTAGATTAAAGGGGTCTTCATCATAAAAGATCTCAATATGACTAAATATTCAAAACAAAAAAAACAAAACAGCTCCTAAAGAAGCTTGAATTCGAATAAGGATAGTGAGAGATCATACAAATACTTATAACCTAGAACTGTGAAGCAAATTCCTTGGCGAAGTCAGTATCAGAGAATGGTGAACTATTTCAGATGATAGAAGCATTAGCGAAACCAAGCATATAAGAGGAAGAAGTCTTATCACCAAAAGAACTTATCAAATGGATGCATCCGATTGTTAAATACTTGACTAAGGGTGTAATACTAGATGAAAAAATCTTGTTGAGAAAGCTAAGAATAAAAGTAGCTTATTACTTAATAGGAACTAATATAGGAGATCCCTCAGTCACCATTGGATAAAGTCATCTCTCTTGAAGAATGCAATTATGTACTCATAGAGTTCTGTGAAGGTATCCATGGTGCCCATAAAAGTTTGAGTTCCTAGTAAAGAAATCTATGTTGCAAGGATATTTTTTACTAACTATGTCCAAGGATGTCTCAGAGCTTTATAGAATTATTTGAAATGTTAGTAGTACACTTAGTTGACTCATAAGCTAGTCAATTTTCTGCATCTACTTGGCAGCCTCTGGCTGTTTACAGTTTGGGGGATAAATATATTGATATCTTTCCTAGTCTTGACAGCTTAAAAGAAGTTTCTAATTGTAGTAATTTATTACTTCACCAAGTGGATATAAGTGGAGGTCATCCCCCTATCATCAAGGCCTGAATCAAGAACTTCTTTCAGAAAGAGGTCATTGGTGCTCCCCATACTTTGATAACAGATAATGGGAAGTAGTTTAACAATGATAGCTTCAAAACATTTTGCTCTAGGTTAAATATCAAGCTCAGATTCACATCAGTTGTTCATCCCTAGACAAACGAATAGAAAAAAATCACTAATAGAACTATCCTACAAAGAATAAAGAAAACGCTAGATGAGAAGAAAATGAGTTGGGTTAATGACCTTTATAACATCATCTAGGCATACCGAAAAATACTAAAAAGTACAACCAGTGAGACTTCCTTTAAACTAACTCATGGAATGAAAGTTGTCATCCCAGTAGAGATTAGGTTGCCGAGTGCCCAAGTATAAAAAGGGTTTAATCAAGCTGCTAACAAACTTAATGCATTCAAACTAACTTATGGAATTGAAGTTGTCATCCCAGTAGAGATTAAATTATCGAGTGCCCGAGTATCAAAAGAGTTCAATTAAGTTGCCAACAAACTCAATGCATGGGTATGCTTAGATATGCTAGAGGAAATAAGAGAGAAATCAACAGTAGTGGTAGAAGCCCAGAGGCAGAAGGTGGCCAAGTACCATAACTCGAGGGTTAGAAATTGAGTTTTTAGGGTTATAGATTTGGTCATGAGAAGGGCAGACATCTAGAAAGGAAGATAAAAAACTAGAAAAACTCATACCTAACTAAGAAGCACCTTATTAGATTATCGAATGTATAAAAAAAGGTACATACAAGTTTAAAAATGAAAAAGGCAAATATCTTTCTAAATATTGGAATGCAAAAAAACTTAGAAAGTTTTATCAGTAGCATCTAACTAATAGATTCAAAATATTAAATAAAATACAATATGTAATATTCTAATTACAATAAATAAAAGAGATTGATTCTAAATTTTGACATTTTCATTAATATAAATCTGAGTACAAAAAGCATAACTGATTACAACTAAACTAAGCAAAGATGATTACAATCAACTCGAATGAAGCTCAGTTAGATGACTATGAGAGGAAACTTGGGCCTTGAAATCTTGTTTAGTTTAGAAAAGTCTAAATCTTCATGGTGATGAGACAAGGTGCTTTGACACTTAGACTTGAAGGCAGGGAAGAACTCCATTGTTACACTTTAAAAAGTCTTATAGTCCTTAGCCCGACCTTCTTTCTCCTCGGCCAGTTATTTTCTCTCTTCAAACAACTACTAATCCAATTCTTTAACTCTCTTCCAAGTTGATCAAGAGATTTCAAATGATATTCATTCTTCCTTTGCTCCTTCTTGAGTTCTAAAAGAGTAGTTACTAGAGCCAACTCAAGAAGATTTTATGCCTTTTTCATCTCAGCTTT
Organism: Mallotus repandus; assembly: GCA_949671775.1. Taxonomy (NCBI): domain Eukaryota; kingdom Viridiplantae; phylum Streptophyta; class Magnoliopsida; order Malpighiales; family Euphorbiaceae; genus Mallotus; species Mallotus repandus. The sequence continues at coordinate 8,722 of CATIWM010014398.1, read as the reverse complement.
GTGCTTAACACTTGTCATATTAAGCCTCTCCTACTAAAGATTATACTTGATCTTTATCAGGTAGTGAACTTGTTTAAGATAGAGGACCCTTTGTATGGCCTACATAAAGAATTAATCAATAAAAAGATAAGAAATTACCTATGTGGAATGATATTAAGAAAGAAAAAGAATACCTCTATCAATTTGAGAATTATTTGCCCATCAACATCCTCCAGGTTATCATCCTTCCACCAAGCCATATCCTTTTTAAGGCATAGAACCCTTGAGATGCAGTCCTATACCTTGTTATTAAACATAGAAGGATCATCGACCTTATTCTTAATCCAACCTTGAGGTCGGGACTTCTAATAGCCAGGGCACTTGATCAAGATTTCATCACAACTAGAGGGATCTTCATACTCCTCCTCCAAGCCTCAAGGCCTTTTTTTTTACCTTTAACAATGATTCTTAGGTTGTTAGGGTTGGAGTAGTCAGAACCTGAATAGTTAAGGGCTCGATGATGTCCATCTGAGTCAATTCACTAGTTTGCTCTTTAACCTTATCATTTGAAAAGGTGTTCATGAAAAATTCAAGCTAATCCATCTATAACATAGAAAGAATGGAAACAAGTTAGAGCATACCTTCATGATCAACATCACTAACTAACTAATTAGAGACTGGTTTACTCGAATACAGTCTTAAACAATACTTCCAAGAGTAGTTGTCTATTAATAGACTATTTAAGGTATAACAAGTATGTACTCATTGAGAAAGGTCATGACATCATCCAAAAGATTAATTATTTGATTTAAAACATAAACATCCTCGGTCCAATCTCGATAGACATCTACAAAGTTAGTCTTGTGCTATATAATTAAGTGCGTATGTCTCGAAACCTTATTAATGTCATTTAACTTATTGAAAATGCTATATCCAATAAAAATAAAAAGTGAGTATATCAACTCACCTTTATTCTTAGTTAGACTATACAAATACATGTGCATCAAGATGCTTAGATCTTATCCATGGGAGTGGATGAGCTCACAGAATGCAGTTAAAAATCAGTAGCTATTGCAATGCATCATACTAGGTGTAATGTTATAAGTGTTCAAAAAGCATTTGAAGGGGTCTAGCAGAAACCTTAATCCCCTTCCAATTAATCTATATAAACCATCATTTTAATGCTTCTACTAAGACATTCATGAACCTTAATTAAAATTTCTACTCACACTCCCTAAGTAGTTTCTTATCTACCCTAAATTTAGATTTAGATAAGTCGATGGTTTTATGAGGGGCCATGAATATAATTTCAGAAATAAGAAAGGAATCATATAGGGAAAAAAGAACAAAATACAAAATTAGAGGTAGGGAATTCTAACGAACATTCAATAGTGAAAACAAATAAAGGGAAAGCACTACGGGGAATTTCAAAAGCATCAATCATTAAAGGTAGAATGAGAAGAAGAAAAGGAATAAAAGCACAGAATGAAGAAGAGATAGAACAAAGAAATGATCTCAAAACCCTTAAAGGAATTTTTAATAAGTGAAGAAAGTTTCCAGAAAGACCATCACTACCCTGTGGCACTAGTAAGAGATCATCACATTTGTCCATGAAGTTTTAAAGCCAGATGTGGAATTGCACTAAAGCAATAAATATCCAATACTGATCAATTACCAAAACAAGACTAGAATCATTCTTGAATATGAAAAGTTATGATAGCTGTTGTTGGTGTTAAATTATGTATAGTTTTAGGTCCTTAATTTGCATGCATTTGTATATTTTAAATAGCATTTAGTATAGAAAAAGCATATAGAAATATATAATTTTATATATTTTTTTTGTTTTTGATAGGGAAAAGAAGTAAGGAGGTGATATAGTAGAAATAAAAAGGAAAAAAAGGAGGAAAGAGTATAACAGAATAGAGCAAGCCTACTATCGCGATCGTGGTTGGATGCGAGATCGCAAATATGCCTAGTTCCAATCCCATGTGATGTCGAGCCTTTCATGAGCACATCTTATGTGAAATCATAGGTTCTTGCCTAACCAAGCTTCTGTGCGAGCACAAATCATGCACAATAGCAACCCTATCACGAGAGGTCCTTCTACTACGAGCGCAGTTTATGCATGATCATGGGCAGTGCATTTCTAGCACAGAACATGCTCATGTGTACTTCTTCTAGAGAGAAAATCTAAGGGAGGTAAAAGGACATTTTCCATAAGAAGCTAAAAAGGACAAAAGGCATGAATTACTTAGAGGTTACACATCATTCTACACACTCACTCTCTTACTCACAAGAAATACCACACCAAGAGAAGAAGAAGAAAGAAGGAAGAGACCAAAGGAGAAAAAGGAAGCTGAAGGAAAAGACACCCATTTAAAGATTCAAGCTCCTTTGGATAACCATTCTCTATCTCTTTCTTATTCTAGTCTCTTGTGTGTAATTTGAATATCGAATGTTGGATTTAATAGCTATGAGTGGCTAAGTTCTTTTATGTTTGGGATTTTGGAAACCCATTTGATTTTAGTTCATTTAATATATTAGTTCTTGTTTATAAATTGCATATTGTGGCCAAATGCAATCTATGTTTGAATATATGCATTGAGAAATGGTGGATTCAATAGACCCATAAATACATGTTAGATCTATCAATGACTTAAGAAAACTTGTGCAGATTTAATCTTATTTAAGTTTGTTGAATGCCTTACAAGTTAGATTTAATCTTATTGTATGATGATGATGAGAATTAAGTCATATGGTGAGATTTAATTAATGTTTGTTTGTGAGATTATCATTGTTCTAGAGAGATTGTTTATAAGTTTTTGAAAGCTTGAGGTGTGCTGAACTAATGTATTATTTAGCTTAATGATAATATGGTGTACAATTTCCTGAACAACATGTCTGTCCCGTTGATTATTTTTTTGTTATTTTTACTTGCAATATCCTCGATTTCATTCTTTAGTTAGTTTGTTAATTTACTTATTTTACTTGTTTAAAACAAGCCACCATTGATAGCTCTAAACATATACAATTAAGATTAATAGGTGTATAGTCCTCAATCCCTGTGGAAAATGATACTCTACTTACTACTATATTACTTGTTGGCCCATCCACTTATAGTAAATGACCAATAAGTTTTTGGTGCCGTTGTTGGGGATTGACGGAGCTAACATCATAATTGATCAATATTGTTTTGGATTAGAACATTTTGTATTTTAGTACTCTATTTCTGACTTGTAAATTCTATTCTTAGGTACTTTGGTGTTTATGTGTGCAGAACACTACACGTGTAAGAAAAGAATCATTGCTCTTTATTCCAGACTTGTCAAGGCTAGTAATATGGCTGCCCAATAAGAAGACCAGCAAGAAAAAGTAGAGTAAACTCTTCTTGAGTTTGCTATGTGGAGTTTAGAAGGAGATAGACAGAGCATTGTAAGGACTAATGTCCAAGCAAACAACTTTGAGATAAAACTAGAACTCTTACAAATGATCCAATCCATTGTTTAGTTCCATAGATTTCCTTCGGAGGACCCAAATATGCATAAGGCCAACTTCTTTAAAATATGTGACACATTCAAGTATAACGGAGTCTCTGACGATGTTATTCAATTGAAGCTTTTCCCATTTACTCTCAAAGATAAAGCCAAGGCATGGCTAAATTCTCAACCTTCAGCATTAATTAGCACTTAGGACTTACTTGCCAAAGGATTTCTAGCAAAATACTTTCCTCTCGCAAAGACGACAAAGATTGTTAAGGACATAACCATATTTTGGCAATTTGAGAATGAGTCTTTGTGTGATAGATGAGAGAGAGATTCAAAGAATTGCAAAGCAGTTGTCCACATTATGGTCTTCCTAAAGATGTTCCCATTCGAACTTTATATAATGGTACCATTATAGAATTGGACAATTTCTGTTACAATTCCATTTCTAATTAGAAATGGAATTTGAATTGCATTGCTAATTGATTTAGAATAAAGGATATAGCAACAGTAAAATTCCATTTATAAATCAATTTTTGAAGTAATTACAAATAAATTTTTCAATATTCCCATTTCTGAACTACATTTTTCTTGTAGTGGGGATATTTAATGAGGAAAACTATTGATGGTGCTTTTGAACTTTTAGAGGAAATGGCTAACAACAATTGCTTATGGCCTTTGGAGAGGCATTTGGCTCCTAAAAAAGATGAAAAACTTGGAATTGATGATGTTACTTCCATTCAAGCATAACTTGTTACACTAAATAAAAAGATTGGTGATTTAGCTATGAGAGGTAATGTTGTCCCTACTTCCTCTTCAGCTATCTTTTGTGAATATTGTCATGTGCTTGACCACTTAACTCTTGAGTGTGGTTTTAGAGGTGGAAATGTGTATAGAGATGGGACTCTAGAAAATTATAGCTATGTTGGGAACCAGTACCAACCAAGGCAGCCAAACAACAATCCATACTCAAACACCAACAACCAAGGTTGGAGAAACCACCCTAATTTCTCATGGAGGAACAACCAAAACTCTCAAGGCTTCTCAGACCAATTCCCTAAACTAGCACCACCACTCAGATTAACTAAGTCAATTGAAGAAAGATTTGTAGCTATAAAGATGAAGTTTGATAAATTCATGGAAATTATCAACTCAAAAATGAATAGCCAAAACGAGAAGTGTGACTAAATGTTCAAGAACCATTCTTCATCAACCCACAACATAGAAATTCAACTTGGTCAGCTAGAAAATGTAGTTGCTACAAGAGCTCAAGGCCATCTTCCAAGCAACATGGAAGTTAACCCGAAAGAGCAAGTCATGGCCATCACCTTGAGAAGTGGTAGAGAACTTCAAGGCCCTCAAAGCACACCACTAAGGGCTGATGATGAAAAATGGCAACAGGAGGTGAAAGTTGAAGATGTGCAAGTTGAAATTCACGAGAAGAAGCTTGAAGAACCAAAGGAAAAACAAGTGGAGCAGCCAACCATCATTGATACTCCAAAGTATGCTCCAAGGCTATCCCTTCCTTTGAGGCAAAGGAAGATGAACAATGATCAGCAAAGGTTTGCTAAATTTATAGAACCTTCAAGAAGCTATACTTGAAGATAGCTCTCTCGGAAGCTTTAAATGAGATGCCAAAGTACACAAAGTTTCTTAAAGACATTATCACCAATAAGCGGAAATTGAATGATAACAAGAAGGTGCCTCTAATGAAGACTTGCAGCTCCATCATTTTAAGAAAAATTCTAGTCAAGGTCAAATATCCAGGGAGTTTTACAATTCTTTGTACTCTTGTTTAAAGAAATTTCTAAATGCTTGTGTGACTTTGGAACTAGCATAAATCTTATGCCTCTTTCTTTTTTTAAGGAGCTTAATCTTAGAGAAGTGATCAATACCAACATCTTCAACTTGCTGATCATTCAATAAAAAAGCCATATGAAGTAGTTGACAATGTGCTTGTTAGAGTTAAAAAATCTGTATTTCCGGTAGACTTTGTGATCTTAGATTATAAGCAAGACAAGCATTACCTTTGATTCGAGGGAGACCTTTTCTCAACACTTGAAGGGCTGTGATTAATGTATATGAGGGAAACATCACTTTGAAAGTTGGAGAAAAGAAATTTGAATTTGTGATGATCAGCTTATTAAGGATATGAAGAGTGATGATCATCATGAAGAAGAAAGAATGGTGAGCAAGGAAATCCAAAAAGCAACACTAACTTCATAGAAGCAGCAACCTAAGTCAAAACAAAGCCTTTTGATTTCTCAAGTTCAGAACAAGGAAAAGAAGGCTAAATCAAAAGTGAATCTAAAAAGGAAGGCTAAGTAAGTGATTAAGATAGTGTATATCCCTAAGAAATATGCTTCTTCAAAGGGCAAAATGAAGTTTGACTCAACAAATATTTAAAGGGCAAAACATCAACCATTGATCAGCTTCAGGGGTGAGGAATGCTCTTCCTCCCCATTCACTTGACACATTAAATCATAAAGGCATGGTTAAGTTAAAAACCTAAAATTAGAATGTCTTTACTTTTATTTTTATTTATTGTTTGTTTAAGTGTTAGTGTCATTAATTTTTTATTTTCATTTTTGTTCAATGTTTGCTTTTTACTTGCTTTTTGATTAAGTATTCATTCATGTAAGTGTGTTAGAAGCTAATATGATAAATGTGGCCTTTTATTGGGTGTAGGGCAAAAGTTACGATTGTTGCAATTACCAAGAGCTAATGTGATAAATGTGGCATTTTATTGGGTGTAGGGCAAAAGCAGCAATTATTGCAATTACCACGATCGCTCAATCAAATTTCTAGATATTGCCACGATCGCGGCAAAGGACATGATCACTAATGTCTCACAAGGGTAGCTCTAGTATTTACCCCATGCTCGCAAGCATTCAGCGATTGTGAGAGACCCAAATTCTCAAGCTCAACTCTTCTGTCATGATCGTGTTATAACCACAAGCGCGTATCTCCTAGCTTCAAACTCCCATAACTTTCTGTCGCGATCGCTATTTATCGGTGACCATGTCTTTTTGCATTTTCATGACCAAATTCATTTTTTCATGATCGTGTGTATCCCGCGATCGTGGTTTAACTCTAATCTACACTAAAAATAGTCGCCACCCATTTCCCTCCTCCACTTCTTTTCAAAATCCACTATCTCCACTCTTTCCGTGACTTCCCCAACCACCAAAAATTTGAGAATCTACTCAAATCTTCTATCAAATCCCTCCAATTCCTTCCTAATTATTATCTCCTTGTTTTAACCCTACCTTCTTCAATTTGTACCCAAATATCACACAAAACCCTTTTTCCCAAATTTTTTTTCTCTTCATCATAAAAACAGAGTACTTTCTCTTCACTCAATGTCAACGTCACAAAGCAAGGAAAAAGCAAAGCTGACAGTGATGGGAATTCCTTAGATGGAGAGCAAAATTGATCTCGTTAAGAAGTATGAGGCACCATTTCCAATCCAAATACCGAAAGAAGGAGATAAGTATCTTTATCTTTCTCAACGCAATTTTGTTGTTCTTAAATGCTTAGATTTGGACACTCTAGAGGGTGTTAAGGTTAAGAATAGAGTGCTAGAGCTTTGTAATAGATTGGGATGGGCGAAAGTTTATGGGTTAACTCATACAATTTATAAGGAATTGACACTAGAATTTTATACCACTCTGAAACTCTCTGATCAAGCTCACAAAAATTTTGAATGTAGGCTTAATGGAAAACCATTGTTATTGATTATAATACCATGTTTAATGTATTTGGGTTTGCCAAAAATGGAATCTGTGAGCATCCTACTAGGTATAAGCCAAGGGAGTTTTGGGAAGAAATCACTTCACCGGAAGAGGTTTAGGATGTTTGCGATTCACCTAACAGGTTGATTCATGAACATAGTTACATTATTATGCACAAGCTCATTTGTCATTTAATTTTTGGGAAAATGGAGAGTAATAAGGTCTCAAGGCAATAGCTCTTGATGTTGTGGTGCATGCATACTTCTATAAAGCTATACACCTTATATTTTGTTCTCCAGACCTTATGGTATGTGGCTAGAGCTCCCAAGGCTTTGATTTCAATAGGGCACATTGTGGCAGGTTTGGCTTTATATTTCCAAGTCTTTAAACCTATCACTACTTAAATGCCTTAGATTTTGTAGGATAGATTGAACTGGCTCTTGCTCTCAAGAGCTAAGATTTTGGCATCCGCCACGACGCTGAGAGAGCCTACCATAAGAAAGTTCTTTCATCTGAGTAGTCAGCATTAAAAAAGGAAGAATTTGCCTTAAATTGAGGAGGATGAAGAAGAAGAGTATGATGATGAAGAGGAAGAAGGAAGAGAACCACTCTATCAATTGCTTGTACCATCGACCGCGGTAATGAATCAAGTCCTAGAGAAGTTAGACCTCCTGACAATAATAGTCAACTCTCGCTTTAAGAGTCTTAAAAAAATCAATGGACTCACGCTTTTAAAGTCTTGAAATGTAACTAGAGGATAAATACCATAAGTTGAATGACAGACTAATGGAGATCGAGGACGAATAATCTTACCACTTCTTCAAGCTCAAAGAATACTTCTAAAAAAAAGGGCATGGCAATCTTCCTTCACCATCACAAGTCAAGAGGCATCCTTACTTTCCTTCCTCACAGTCCCAGCCTCCCCCATCATCGTCCCAATAAGAACAATCACCTTCGGACTCTCTTCACCAAGAGGAGTAAAAATTTCTTTTCCCTAACTTTATTTTTATTTTTCATGCATTTCATGTCTAAATTTTTGCTTGTGATGCTTATATTTTTGTTTTGGGTTGTGTTCATGTATTGTATATATTATACTTTTTTTACATTTAGGTACCCTACACATATTGAGGACAACTTGCGATTTAACTATTAGGGGGAATCATTTTGCACATTTTGCATTTTTGGTCTATTTTGTGTATATTTTAGGTATATCATGATTTGTATTTTGTATTTGAGTAATTTGACCCAAATTTTTGAAACTTTAATACTCATCGTTTGAATTTTTGGACGATTATCTTTGTGATGAATTTGGTGTATGTTTTGAGGTTTTGTTGAATATATATGTTTAATCTCTTTTTAATGGTTAGGTTAGTTCTTTTAAACTTGCTTAAAATTTTGAATTAATAATTTTTTATCTTTTAATCAACTTAATGCATATTGTTGCTTGCTTGATCAAGAGGTTGAGTTATTTTTTTAGGAATGAGTATGGTGAATGAATTAAACTCCTCGTTAGGGTCATTTTTAGTT
>CATIWM010014380.1:0-13079 GCA_949671775.1 Mallotus repandus | reverse complement strand
ATGTGGATAATTTGAGGTAAGAGATCCTAGAAGAAGCTCACTATGCAGCCTACAGTGTACATCCAAGCACTACTAAAATGTAGCACAACATAAAGGATCTTTACTGGTGGGATGGAATGAAGAAGGATGTAGCTAATTTTGTCTCTAAGTTTTTGACTTGTCAGCAAGTGAAAGCTAAGCATCAGAAGCCTTCTAGGAAGCTTCAGCCTCTTCCGATTCCTGATTGAAAATGGGAGAGAGTCACTATGGATTTTGTGATAGGGTTACCTCGTTCAAAGAATGGATATGATTCCATCTGGGTGATAGTGGACAGGCTAACCAAATCAGCTCATTTTCTACCAGTTAAAGCTACTTATTATATAGCCAAGTTGGCTAAGCTGTACGTCAAGCATATTGTGTGCCTTCATGGAGTGCATGTTTCTATTGTATCTAATAAAGGTTCTGTATTTACCTCTCAATTTTGGTAGAAGTTGCAAGAAGCAATGGGCACCAAACTTGATTTTAGTACTACTTTTCACCCTCATACAGATGGTCAATCTAAGAGGACAATTCAGACACTTGAGGATATGTTAAGAATGTGTGTAATGGATCTTGGAGGTAGTTGGGATGATCATCTGCCACTGGTAGAGTTTGCTTATAATAGCAACTACCATAGCACTATTAAGATGGCACCATATGAAGCTTTGTATGGAAGGAAATGTAGATCTCCTCTGTGTTAGAATGAAGTTGGGGAAAAAGAGCTAACTGGACCAGAAATTATTCAAAATGCGTATGAGAAGGTTGCATTTATCAGAAGGAGATTGGAAATAGCAGCTAGTAGACAAAATAGCTATGCTGATCCGAAGCACAAAGATGTGGAATTTCACGTTGGGGACTATGTATTTTTGAAGGTGTCACCTATAAAGGGTGTTATGAGATTTGGCAAGAAGGAAAAGTTGGCACCAAGATACATTGGACCTTTTGAGATTCTGAAAAGAGTTGGCATGGTTACCTATCGGTTGTCATTGCCTCTGAATTTGTCACAAGTGCATCCAGTGTTCCATATTTTAATGCTCAGGAAGTACATTTCGGATCCTTTGCACGTTTTGTAGCCTCAGAGCATTGTAGTGAATGAAGATCTAACGTACAAAGAAGAGCCAGTTACGATTATTGATTTTCAAGTTTGCCAGTTGCATTCAAAGCAAATTTCAATGGTCAAAGTATTATGGAGGAACAACAATGTGGAAGAGTACACATGGGAGATTGAGGTTGAGATGTGGGTGGCTTACCCTTACCTCTTTCTTCGATGAATTCTTATTTTCAGTTCTTTATTTAAAAATTCGAGGACAAATTTTTGTAAAGGGGGAAGATTATTATAACCTGAATTTTTATAAATCATAAAAATTAAATTTCTGGGATTTGCAGTGTTAATAATTATTTTATTTTTATTAATTTATGATATTTGATTATTAGTGAAATTAAATTTAAAATTTTTTGTTGAATAGTATTTTAATATTATTACTATATAAAATTGTTGACTTAGTATATTTTAATAAACTTTAATATTGCGAAGTGTGTCTATATATATATTTTGTGGGTGAAAATAATTGGAAAAGAGATATTTTAATTTTTGTCCTTTCGTACTTTTGATGAAAAAAAGAGTTAAAAACATTTTTTTCCTTATTCTTCTTCTTCTTCTTTCATTTCTTATTCTTCCCGATCCTTTGCTGCCAGCCACCATCTCTCTCTGTCGGTCAACACCAGCTGTCGGAAGCTCCAGTCGACGATGTCAGCAGTTCCTTCTCCTCCGGTAAGTTTTTTTTGTTCTCTTTCCCTTTTTTTTTCTTCTTGGCAAGACACAAAATCGATCGCCAGTAACCCCTTGGCTCGCCGTTGGTCTCGTTTGAATCCTTACCTTTCGGGCTTCGTTTCCCTCAAGGTAATTCGACCTGGTAACTCCGGTAAGCACTCCGATTTGTAGAAATTCGATTATGGGTATTTTTAGTTAATTTGTTTATTTGAGCTTGAATTTAATTTTATTAAGTATAGTTGCTTTGGGATTATTTGTTGTATAGATTATGAGCTATCTCGATATGATTTTTATTTATTTTTTTGAAAATTTCAAATTTTTCGAGCCTTGAGGACTGTTCATGGCACTATTTCTGGCTCGGAAAATTTTATATTTTTATTAAATCCTATAAATTATGTAGATTAAACTTTGTGACGGAAGTTTTGTGAAATTCTTTATAGAATTTTAAATATGAATTTTTATAGGTTATGTATAAATATGTATTTTGAAAAATAATTGGAAATTAATAAATTATTTGATTTTAATTAAAATTATTATTAATTGTTCTGTTTTAGACCTTTTTTATTATTAAAGGTATGAAAAATAATTTTTATAGTTATTTCCAATTAATTGTTAATTAGTGATAGTTTTGGAAAAATATATGGAAAATAAACTTATTTATTATTTTTAAGTTAAATGAGCATTTTATTATTTTTATGGTATTAATAAGTGATTTTAATAATTATTTACAATTTATGCTAATTTAATTGTAAAATGGAATTTTATTCCATTTATGAATTTTATTAGCAAAATATTATTAAAAAACTAGAATTTTATCATTTATTTAGAAAATAAATGTTTTTAATATTTTTTGAGATATTTTGGTGGTTTGAGAAAATTACTTATCTCGGTTGGGCGTGAATTGTAGTTCGGGGGCTCAATCCGAGATGTTAAGCTTTGGAGTTTTAGAAGTGTGTTTGCATGCAGGAACGACTCTACTTTTAGTAGAGAGATGTCCGTTTTACAAAGGAGACTCTGCCGAATTTTTGGTAGATTTCTCGTAAAATGTGACTCGGGTCTGTGTTAAGTTTTGAGTCTTATTAGAGTCGTGTCTTAAATCGAGTTTCTTTAGAAATCTAGAATGTATAAGTTTAGGATTTTAATCCTAATTATTTTATTATTTTTCCTATAGCCGCATCGAGAGCTAGGCCTCTAGGACAGAGCTAGTCGAATTACTGCTGAGAAGCGCACACCAATGAGTTATTATTATATGTATGCATTGCATGTAGAATATGTCACTGGCATCCATATTTCGAATAAATATGAATTTTATTAATTATTATGTTTTATTGCATTAAATGTTATTGATTATTGTTATCGAATATATATATGTTGTTATATATATATTAATGTGTATATAAACTGTGATGAATGGATGCTGTCATATTTTAATATGAATTTTCATTATTTTATTTATAATATAAATATTTTTGGAGGATAGCCATAGAACGTGCTACCTAGTGGGCTACACTAGAATTGTTGTGCAACAATACGCTAAATGCTAGGCTAAAAAGTTTTATTGATGTAAGATTATATGATTTGTGATATGAAATTATTATTGAGATTTGTGGAGTGAGAATGGTATGACTACTGAAGCTTGATTGACCTGGGGTCTCGAGGCTAGTCATGCCGACAGTGAGACTGCTGTAGCTCAATTAACCAGGGGTCTCGGGGCAGGTCAACTGTCAAATTAGATAAGAGAAATATTTTTGGATACAAGATAGCCTATTGGCTAGTGAGGCATAATATTTGAGGTTGTGGAAATTTTAGGGTTTTGCTCTGATCCTGCACCTAAATCTTTCTGAATTTATTTATTTTGATGTGAAATGTGATTTTGAGCAACTTTATGAATGCATGTAAATAAATATAAATATAAATATATATAAATATTATATTGATGCTTTGTTGCTTGTGTGCTTAGGTTGCATGTATGCATATAATAATAATTCACTCAGTGAGGTCTGACCCCCCTCAATTATTTTTTAGAATCCTGCTCGTCAAACCTCTCCTAGTAGTACTCTTTGTCGTACTCTTTGCCGGACTCTTTCTTCTCCAATTGACTTATGTAAATTTTTAATATGATCTTTCTTGTATTTATAGACGCTGCAATAGTAGTACGTACTTGTGGTAATTTGTATTGATGTTATTGACTGAGATTTTATACCTGACTAGTTGTATAAATATTTTATCAATCTATTAATATGGAGATTTCTTTATATTATTAAATTTTTAATTCTGAGGTATTTTTGTGGGTATGTTTGATGTTGAGTTATGTTTAAGGCTTGCTACGGGTTCCAAATTCATGTGAATTCCCGTTCTCTTGCACTGGTCATGACTTTCAGGTTGGGTCATGGCAAAGTTGGTACCAGAGCCTAGGTTTAGTATTGTTGGACCTAGGTTAAAAGAGTTGAGTTTTCTTTGAGACTACTGTAATAATTAGGTTTGACTATGTGCTTGCAAAGTCTTCCTTGCTTTTAGAATTTCGCATAATCGTTAGAATATATGTTGTTGTTTGAATTTTATGTTTTATTTCTTTTCTTTCCAGAATGTGGCGAGCGCGTGTCGCTTCACCGGTCGATGAGGCCGAGGATGAAGAGTCTTTTCAGGATGAAGCTCAACCCTTTGAGCCGCCAGTTATGCGTAGGGGTAGGGGTAAAGGTAGAGTTAGACCCAAAGGAGTGGCAGGTCACCGTAGACAGAGAGAGCTGTAGGATGATGAACCTGTAGGTTATGAATTTGAGGAAGCTGCCTATGCACTAAGAGTTCAATAGGGTGCAGCAGCTATACCCTAGGCGGTACGACCTATACAGCCTCTATTTCAGCAAGGACTCAGATTATGTTATACCTGGAAGTAGCGGTATTTTATGCCAGCGTAGGAGGATCTATAAGTGCCCAGTATACAACATTTCAATTGGGCACTAGTAGTCAGTCAGGAGGACTTTTTCAATAGGGTCAGAGACCTCAGCATAGGGTTCATAGGAGAGGTAGACAAAGCTGTAGTGGAGCCCACAAACCTGTCAGATATGGTTCAGGTGCTACCAACAGTAGTAGCGGATAGAGTTCAGGATATGGTAGCTCAGGATCTACAACTAATGCTTGTCAGATGTGTGGCAAAGTCCATCAGGGACCATGCTATATGGCTCTAAAAATGTGCTTTAGATGTGGACAGACTAGGCATTTTTTAGATTATGCCCTTATTCAGGGTTTCGACAATAGTTCCTATAGTCTTCTATAGCTGGTATAGCTCCAGTTCAGTTTCAGCCGCCGCCATTCAAGTACCAGAGTACCTCTCAGTTCGTAGCCCAACAGGGGCGAGGTAGAGGAGGTAGAGGCAGTGCTAGAGGATTTGGGTAATCTTCTACCAGCCAGCAGGGAAGCAGAAGGCAGGCTAGAGTTTTCACTCTCATGCATCAGGATGCTCAGGCATCCAATACAAATGTAGCAGGTGCACTTTCGCTACCCATTTCTTTATATCTCCTATTTTGCTTCGTAATCGGGTTGGCAAGCTGTGAGGATGGCAAATCCTTTATCCATTGCCACACCTCTAAATGATTTTTTGGACGCTGATGTTGTTCTTCTTAGGTGTCCTGTGTTGGTAGAAGGCAGAGAATTGCTAGTAGACTTGGTGTTGTTGGAGGTGATGGATTTTGATGTAATCATAGGAATGGATTAGTTGTCTCAGCATCATTCTATTATGGATTGTCATAGTAAAGAGGTGATTTTCAAAATTTTAGGTGAAAAGGAATTCAAGTTCATGGGAGATAAGAGTTCTGCACTACAGAATTTTATTTCCGCCATAACGGCAAGAAAGATGCTGAGAAAAGGGTTTTAAGGATACTTGGCTTTGGTCAGGGACACAGCTGCAGAATAGAAATCCACCTTAGATGTTCCTATTGCTTGTAAGTTTCTTGATGTCTTTCCTGACGAATTACCAGGCTTACCACCCCATAGGGGGATAGAATTTTGAATGTATGTGGTTCCAGGCACATCTTCTATCTCTATATCACCTTATAGGATGGCTCCTACAAAGTTAAAAGAGTTAAAGGAGCAGTTTTAAGAGTTACTAGATAAGGGTTTCATTAGACTTAGTGCTTCTCCTTGGAGTGCGCTAGTCTTATTTGTGAAGAAGAAGGATGGTACACTTAGACTGTGCATTGATTACAGAGAATTGACCAAGGTGACTGTTAAGAACAAGTATCCTCTTTTGAGGATAAATGATTTGTTTGATCAGCTTCAAGGAGCACAATTCTTCTCTAAGATTGATTTAAGGTTGGGCTATCATTAGTTACTGATTTATGAAGCCGAAATTCCTAAAATGACATTTTGTACTAGATATGGGCACTATGAGTTTCTGGTGATGTCCTTCGGGTTAACTAATGCACCAGCAGCTTTTATAGATCTGATGAATAGGGTGTTCATACCATTTATGGATCAGTTTGTAGTGGTGTTCATTGATGATATACTAGTGTATTTGAAAAGTATGGAAGAGCACGTATATCACTTGAGGACAGTGCTACAAACACTGAGAGAACATCAGCTTTATGCTAAATTCTTGAAGTGTGATTTCTGGTTGGAAAGTATAGCATTCCTTGGACATGTAGTGTCTAAGAATGGCTTTCAGGTTGATCCATAGAAGATTGAAGCAATATCTGAGTGGCCAAGACCGACAACAGTCATAAAGATTTGGAGTTTCTTGGGTTTAGCAGGTTATTATAGGAGGTTATCGAGGATTTTTCAAGGATTACAGCCTCTGTGACCTACCTACCTTTGAAGAATGTGAAGTTCGTATGGTCAAAGGCTTATGAGAATAGCTTTCAGCTACTGAAGGAGAAGTTGACCATAGCTCCAATGTTAACTTTGCCTAATGGAGAAGACAAGTTCACTGTGTACTGTGATGCTTCCAAAGTTGGCCTAGGTTTTGTATTGATTCAAAATGAAAGGGTAGTGGCTTATGCTTCCAGATAATTGAAGAAGCACGAACAGAACTATCCTACTCATGACCAAAAAATGGTCGTTGTTATCTTTGCTCTCAAGATTTAGAAGCATTATCTGTATGGGGTAACATGTGAAATTTACACTAATCATAAAAGCCTGAAGTATATTTTTCAGCAGAGAGATCTAAATCTCAGGCAAAGAAGGTGGCTAGAACTTCTGAAAGATTATGATTGTGATATCTTGTACCACCCAGGCAAGGCTAGTGTGGTAGCAGATGCCTTGAGTAGAAAGTCCTCGGGTAGTCTTGCTCACATTAGTGTGGAGAGAAGACCTTCGATTCAAGAGTTACATAAGTTGGTGGATCAAGGATTGATGATAAATATAAGTAGAACAGGTGGATTGCTAGCTCAATTTAGAATCAAATCAGTGCTGAGGGATAGGATCAAGGCAGCTCAGAGCCGAGATTCTGTTCTAGTAGAGCTTATAGAGAAGATTCATGAAGAGAAATTCACTGATTTCAACCTTGATGAAGGTGTTTTATGGATTAGTGGAAGGTTGTGTGTTCCTGATTTGGATAATTTGAGAGAAGAGATCCTAGAAGAAGCTCACTATGTGGCCTACAGTGTACATCCAGGCGCTACTAAGATGTACCACAACATATAGAATCTTTATTGATGGGATGGAATGAAAAAGGATGTAGTTGATTTTGTCTCTAAATGTTTGACTTGTTAATAAGTGAAAGTTGAAAATCAGATGCCTTTTGGGAAGTTTCAGCCTCTTCTGATTCCTGAGTGGAAATAGGAGAGAATTACCATGGATTTTATGACAGGGTTACCTCGTTCAAAGGATGGATACGATTCCATCTGGGTGATAGTGGACAAGTTAACCAAATTAGCTCACTTTCTGCCAGTTAAAGCTACTTATTCTGTAGCCAAGTTGGCTAAGCTGTACGTTAAGCATATTGTGTGCCTTCATGGAGTGCCTATTTCCATTGTATCTGATAGAGAATCTGTATTTACCTCTCAATTTTGGCAGAAGTTGCAAGAAGCAATAGGCACCAGACTTGATTTCAGTACTACTTTTCACCTTCAGACAGATGGTCAGTCTGAGAGAATGATCCAGACACTTGAGGATATGTTGAGAATGTGTGTAATGGATCTTGGAGGTAGTTCGAATGATCATTTGCCATTGGTAGAGTTTGCTTACAATAACAGTTACCAAAGCAGTATTGAGATAACACCATATAAAGCCTTATATGGAAGGAAGTGTGGATCCCCTCTGTTTGGAGAAAGAGAATTAACTGGACTGAAAATTATCCAAGATGCATTTTAGAAAGTCGCTTTAATCAGAAGGAGATTAGAAACAGCAGTTAGCAGACAAAAAAGCTATATGGATCTGAAGCGAAAAGATGTGGAATTTTAGGTTGGGGACTATGTATTTTTGAAGGTATCACCTATGAAGGGTGTTATGAGATTTGACAAGAAGGGAAAGTTAGCACTGAGATACATAGGACCTTTCGAGATTCTGGAGAGAGTTGACATGGTTGCCTATCGGTTGGCTTTGCCTCCGAATTTGTCAAGTGCATCCAGTGTTCCATATTTCGATGCTTAGGAAGTATATTCTGGATCCTTCGCACATTTTACAGCCCCAAAGTGTGGAAGTGAGTGAAGATCTAACATACAAAGAAGAGCCAGTTGCGATTGTTGATTATCAAGTTCACCAGTTGCATTCGAAGCAAATTGTGATGGCCAAAGTATTATGGAGGAACAACGACGTGGAGGAGCACACGTGGGAGACTGTGGCTGAGATGCGGGTGGCATATCCCTATCTTTTTCAACAGTGAAAACCCTGTATTTCTTTTTTAATTATTAAAATTCGAGGACGAATTTTTGTGAGGGGGGAAGACTGTTATGACCCGTATTTTTTATTTATTAAATAAAAAGGGGAATTATTGATTTTTAATTATTATTTTAATTAATTAGTGTTAAAGTAAATTATGAAATTAATTAAGTGTTAATTAGTATTATTTTACTTTATGAAATTATTATTTGTGTTAATAGTATTAGTTTTAAAGTATTATATGATTTATTATTAAAACAAATTATGGTGGGAAAATAATTATTTTATTATTATTATTATTATTATTCTTATTATTATTATTAAAAAAAAGGATACAAAAATGTGTTTGCCGTTCTTCTTCCTATTCTCCTTCTTCCTCTTCTTCTTTCTTCCTTCCCCACCTGACCACCACAAACCACCGCCACCTCACCTACGCTAGCCACCAAGGACATCCCCGGACAGCCACCAACTACCACCAGCAGCCCCCTCTACCTCCGATCACCTCCTTCTCTCTTTCTCTTCCCGTTTTGCTTTCGGTCATGCATGAATGACTCTACTTTTAGTTGAGAGATATCCGTTTTACAGAGGAGATGCCACGACCCGAACCGAAGGTTCGTGACTGGCACTAGGGATTAGAGATACATAAGGTAACCGAATCTCGTAGCAAGCCTTAAAAATTTTTCGCGGAAATAAATAATATATTAAATAATAAAATAATAAATGCACAATATTATAAAAGCATAAAATAATATTCTTTAAATACAGTATTTCAGTTCATATACAATATTCAAATACAATACAAAATACTAGTAATACAAATTTGAAATTTATCATTCGCGGGATCTAGAATTTAATTACACAGTACACAATCTAAATTAACATACACAATGCTGCCGGTGAAGAACGAACTCGGCGCAAAGTAGGAATACTAGTAGACTGACTGTGAGGTCCTAAAAAAATAAATTGAGGGGAATCAGACCTCACTGAGTGAATTAATTTTATAAAATGCATGCTGATTTTAAAAATCAATTATTAAAATGCTTTCCAAAATAAAATAGAATAAAATAATTATGATTAATAAAATCATTTATTTTTCTCGATAATATTATATCAAGTCTCTTTAAAACTTTTTAAATCAATTTAATATGAAATTCTCGTATAAAACATTTAAAATATTTAATTTGGTGGAAAACTGGTAGAACCCTAAACCATTATTCTAATAGCCTTTCGGCTCTCTTAATCCAAGTGACTGCCGTCCCAAGAGCAGAGCATCAACCGAGTTACTGTCATAGTCATTTCACTTATTCCATATTGGATGGCCCGAGAGCAATGCATCAACCGAGCTCAATCATATACATATATATCATATACTAGATATTACCCGTGCGCACGTGGTCCTAGTGATACCCACTAGGTAGCACGTTCTACCATTGTCTCCAAATCAAATTTGGATTATAATTATTTAAATCAAATAAATAAATAATTCATAAAAAAATGAATAAATAAGCAATTTAATAAATAAACAATCATATCAAATAATTTATCTCGTAAACTTGCTTTATTTTAATTACTATAAAATTTCATTTAAACACACACAACACACATCTTATAAAATCAACTCACAGGTGGAGCGTGTCGAGCGACGCGTTCTCTACTGCCCTGGTGCTACTGCTCGTGCCCCGGGGTTCTCTAAAATAAATAATATTTATTTAAAATATACTTGTAAAATAATTAAATGAACTCATGAAATGAAGGAAAGACAAAACTGACTCGATCTAAGACACAATGCTAATCAGACTCAGAATTACGACACAGGTCGATGTCACGCTTTACGAGAAATCTACCAAAAATTCAGCAGAGTCTCCCTTGTAAAATGGACAACCCTCTACTAAAAGTAGAGTCGACCCTGCAAGAAAACACACTTCGAATATACACTTCACGGAACCACACTCGGGTCAGATTCTCAAACTACACATAATTCCTACCGAGTTCCATATTCACAATAATCAATAAAATAATATAATTTTTCAATAAATCATAAAATCTCATTTAAATATCACAATTCAAATTATTTTCACAATAAATTATAAAATATATTAATTTTCAATTAAATAGTAAAATTATAACTTATATTTAAATTTTTGTTAATAAATATATATTATTCAAATATTACAATTAAATAACATTTATTGCAAATAATCATTTAAATTACTTAAATACATTATAAAATTTGCAAATAACTCAATTAAGCTTAAAATAATAATTAAAACTTAGTAACTCCGATCACCATAAATAGTACAAATTTCAAAATAATTTCAGAAAAATAAATAAAAATCATCAATAGGTAGCTCATAACATTTACAACAAATAATCCTAAAGCACCAACATCTAATAAAATCATTAACAAGCTTAAACTGACAATTTAGTCTAAAACACATAAACTAAAAATTGAATTTTGAGAGGCTTACCGAAGTTAATTCCTTAAACAAATTAAGGATTTGGGAAGCCCAGAGGATGAGGACGCTTTTGGTATAGGGGTTGAGGCCTGAGCTCACCAGAGCCGACAATGGTGGCTTGAATCCACCTCTGCCAACCGAAAAAAATAAGAAGGAAATAGGAAGAAGAGGCCGGCGCCTTCGCCTGCAGCTAATCGGACGTCGAACGGTGGCTGGCGTAGTGATGGTCGGAGATGGCAGTGGCTAGCGCAGGAAGAAAGAAATAACAAAAAGAAATGGTGATGAGGAAGAAGATGATGTGAAGTGGCTACTGCCACTTCACGTAAAAAAAAAATTCATATAGGACAAAACTTAAATAAATTTAAATAAATAACATTAAAATAATATTTATTTAAAGTACAAAAAAGTACATATATATCTATATTATATAAAAAATATCTACTACAAATAATTACACCCACTCACACTAAATACTTCAATTATATATATATATACTCTAAACTTTAATTAAAGTTTTTATTAGCTATATATATATATATATATTAACATCAATTTAATAAAATAATTAAACTCAATAATCTCCAATTAAATTCAAATTTAATTTCACAAAATAATAATCTCAGTATTAATAAAATATTTATTAACACTGCAAATCTCAAAATATATTTTAAAATTTTGAAAATAAATTCGGGTGTTTACAATCTTCCCTCCTTATAAAAATTCATCCTCAAATTTTAAATAAATAAAGGAGTTCAAGATTTTCACAAATGAAAAAGATAGGGGTATGTCACCCACGTACAATCTTCCACCGTATGGTTGCTCCACAACACTTTCACCATCGGAATCTCCTTAGTGCGGGGCTGTCGAACTTGTCGATCCACTATCGCCACTGGGTACTCTTCATACGCCAAATCTTCGCTGAGTTCCACCGTCTGAAACTGAAGAACGTGCGAAGGATCGGGAACATACTTCCACAACATCAAGACGTGAAACAGTGGGTGAATTCGCGACAACTCTAGCAATAACACCAGTCGGTACGCCACTTCGCCAACTCTTAATCGAATCTCAAAAGGTCCAATATACCTGGGAGCTCACTTACCCTTCTTAACAAACCTCATCACTCCCTTCATTGGAGACACTTTAAGAAACACCAAGTCTCCAACAGAGAATGACACTGTAAGCACCCAATTTTGGGATGACTAAAGTATGGATGCGAAAGAGGACTTCGATGATGAACATTTGTTGCAAATAAGTCTTTAGTATTTGAATTTCGGATCCTAAGGCTTGATTGCATTTTTTTGGACTAAATTGAAAAGTCTCTTTTTCTTCAGGGGTCTTTTTATAATTAAATGTTAAAAAAAATCGGAAGAGTGGATTTCCAATCGAAAATCCAGAATTCTGGTTAGAATTCCAAAATTTCAGTTAGAATTCCAAATTTTTGGACGAAATTCCAGAATTTCGGTCGGAAATATAGAATTCCAATCGGAATTGTACTATTCCGATGCGTGAATATTTGATTGGTTTTGTAATTTTTATTTATTTTTCTTAAATATGATTGGTTGAAAATTTAAATTAAAGTGAGATATGAGATAATGATTTAAATTATCTTCTTTTTTTAGATAAATTTATTTATTTATTTATTATTTATTCCATGATTATCAATCACAGAGGGAGTTTTGTTATTTAGTTTTACTAAATCACGTTGTTAGGAGGGTGATCTAATAAAAACCTAGAGACGTAGAAGAAAAAGAAAAAAAAAGGGAGAAAAAAAAGAGGAAGTGACGAAAAAAAGAGCAGAGGTTTTCTTTTCTGAAGAAAATTTTTCGTAAGGTTTTTTTTTTGGAAAAACAAAAAGAAATAAAAACCTTTCTTTTCTCTACGAGATTTAAGATTTTTCTTTTGGGAAAAGCAATCAAAGCCTGGAACTGAGAAGATCAATACTGCAGATCTATTCAAATGGTGAATCAAACAAAGCCTCTGAGGAGCTAATAAATATTGCATCTCTGCGTTTGATCCTTTCC
>CATIWM010014330.1:0-18491 GCA_949671775.1 Mallotus repandus | reverse complement strand
ATTTCCTTCATAATGATTTTCCAAGGTTTCCCACATTTCCTTGGCCGAAGTTCAATGTTGAAGCTTGCTTCTTTCTTCTCTTGACATGGAAGAGACTAGAGTAATCATAGCCTTTTTGTTTTTATGATTCGCTTCTTGTTGAATGGTGCTCCAATCATCTCTATCAATCTTAGTTACTATACCATTAGTTGTAGTTTTGGGTGGTTCCCAACCTTTTCGGATAATGTCCCAAAGTTTAATAGAATCACAGTCTAAATAGGGCTCCATTTTGAACTTCCAATAAGGGTAATCACTACCATTAAATAAAGGTCTAAGGGAAGAAATGTTTTGATGTTCACTTCCCATAATCTTGTATTCTAGCAATGAAGTTCCTAGAATTCAAGTTCTGATACCAAATGAAAGAGCCCTAGAGGGAGGGAGGGGGGGGGGGGGGGGGTGAATAGAGCTACCGAATAAAAATCAAAACTTAAAAACAAATAAACAAGAAGTGAAAGAATGTTGAGAAGGAAGAACAATGAACACAAGAATTTAAGGAGTTCGGATTCTCAACAATCCTACGTCTCCACCTAACTTATCCCTAAGTTAGGATTTTCAATCACCCACAATCTTATTCATATGATTGAGTATACACAAGAGTTTAAGACTCACTCTTAAAACCTTACAAACAAGAGTTTCAAGGCTCACTCTAAAACCAATTCCTTTAGAATAGAACCTCACTTCTCGTTTTCTAAATCCCAAAAAATAGAAGAATAAGAATTTCTATTCTAATCACTCACCAACTCTCATAAGAGTTATACAAAAATGAATTTTGAGAGAATTTTGAGCTTAATTGAATGCTTGAGAGTGCACAAATGATAAACAAGTTTCTTAACCTCTAAATGATCTTCAGAGGTTGTATTTATAGTTAAGCAATTCAATTATAGTTGTTAGAAATAATAATTTCATTTCTAACAAATTCAAACTTCATTTGAATGAAGTTTGGACTTTTGAGCTGTAATTTCTCTGGTCCCGGTCGGGATATTAAAAAATATACTTGTTATATCCGATGAATATGAATCCTGCATTAGTCTCGGGTGGGACTGCCTTGGTCCCAGGCAAGACATACTAATCCCAGTCTTTATCTCGGGTGGGACCAACGTTTGGGATTTGTTCTGCCAAAATTGTCAAAATTGAACAAAACTTGTCCTGGATGGTTTAATCTTGTTCCGGTCGTGACCGTGCTCATGACCACTGAATATGATCGAATCAGCCTAAACTTTCTTCATAAAAGTTATAGATGTTTGTCTTATATTTCTATATCATTTTGAATCACCTTAATTGGACTTCTGTAGCTCAAGATATGGTTGAAATACTAAGAACTGTGTAACTTAAAATGAAAGTTGCATATGCTGATTTTAACTAAATATTTAAAAATCCAAATGAACTCGGATTTTGACAAGTAAGATCAATTCGGAAAGCTTGTGATGTATACTTCAAAAGTTAAGAAGATTACTTTCTCATTATAAGGCTCTAAGGATGTCAAAAGCCTTCTTGAGTCTTAGAGGTTGAATCATCATACTCATCAATATCGTACTTCATTTTGACTTCCAATTGAGTCCTAACTTATACACACTTAAACAACCAAAATTAAATGCTCAAAATTAAGTTTGTTAAGATCAAAATCAAAATTGATTATTGCTAAGGTCAACATATATATATATATATATATATATATATATATATATATTACGTTGTGGTCAACCACTGCAAGAAATTTATTAAAATATATATTCTCTAGTTTTACTTGATATTATACAGTGGATTATATCATTTTATGGTCCAACATAAATCTATCATATATCATATAGATTATAGTTTATATGCAGATTATGTCTTATCAGTGGGATAACATTTTTAAAAAAGATGATGTTATAAATATAAGTGATGATTTGCATTGGGGTAATGAAGAATACAATGATCAATTTGATGGCTATAAGACTCACTATGGTTCTCCATAAATTAATTTGAGTAATGAAGAAGTTAACCTTACTGTTGTGTCAAATGATTCTGACACATCATAAAAAAAGTGTTTCCGTTTATTGTTAAAAAAAGTATCTCCACTAACAAAATTATTTTTGGTTAAGTATGGATGCAAGTTATAGGTAATTTTTTCCAATTCAATCTAATGGTTAATATTTAATATTTTAATCCAATAGATAAAAAATTGAAAATATATATACCTTTAAGGCATTATAAAAACTCCCATAAATATAAATTTTTATTATTTAAAATATATATAAACATCAACAACTATAAATAGTTTCATTAAATATATAACATTAATCAACTTAAAAACCAACAACAATAGTTATTAATAACCGCTAACTATTAGCAACAACTTGTGGTGCCTTATTCATTAAAATCATTCGTTTTCTCAATGAAAATTGTATTGAGAAAACGTGTGCCAACGGTCATTTGCAAGATAAAGTTTTTGGTTGGCTTTTTTTTTTTTTTTTTATTAAAAAAACGTTTCAATATTTTTCACTTAAAAATTTTGTGATGAATATATATATGCAAAACAAAATAATATGCATTCTTAGTTTTATTTAAAAAAAAAAAACTATTTCTTAAAACAAGTTTATAATTTCTTAAATGTTCAAATTGTTATATTAATAGCAATAATTTATAAAATATTTTTATTATTAAAAGTTAATATTATATTAAGATTTTATTATAAAATAATAATAATAATAATATTAATTAGTTGATAGAAAGTGTTAAAGTGTTAGAATAATAGAAGTAAGAGGTCCGCGTAGTTCATCTTCAAGCTCGATAAGAAGCTTTCTTTTAATTTATTTATACTATATATAAAAGTATAAATTGAGAAAAAACATTTTTGGACATAAAAGGATATGCATCTTCTATATATTGACAAAAATAGTATTAAATTTAGTTTTTAAAAATTTTAAAATTGATGAAAATAGTCTTGATTTATATTGAAAATTTAATATTTAATATTTAAAATTAGACAAATTTAATAAAAAAAATCTTAATTTCTATTATATTTATCTTTAAATTTAAATGAATACACAAATTATTATTAAATTATTGTAAGTTTATTATATAAATATTTTGTAAAAAATTGTGCTTATAATACATTACAATTTTCCTTCATGTGAATTATGATTAGTAATTAAAATTAATATTCCTATTATTAATTTAATTTATATAATTGTATGTAAATTCTAATACATATAAAAAAAATTATAAAATTATAATACATGTTAAATAAAAATTTTATGATATCATAAACACGGACTTATTTCCCAATATTTATATATAGTATAGTTATTTTTTGTGAACCACCATTATTTTTTGTAAAACACCAGTGTTTAGAGTTCATTGAACTCTAACTAATGCGGTTCAACCCGGGTAGGATGAAAAGGATGGTAAAGGTCTTCCAACAACTATTTAATGTGACTGCATACACTAGAATTGAAATCTGAGACCTAGCTTAATCGAGAATAGCTCCTTACCAGATGATCACAACGATTATATAATTTACACGTAAGTGACTAAAAAATGTAATTATTTTTTAGCAATAAATTTTAATTAATCAGAAAAAATATTCTTTAGATAGTATCAAAAAATTATTTGATTAATTTTTAAAATTTCATATAAGCTAAATATTTTAATTTATTTTAGTGTAAATAATATTTATTACAAATTTATAAATTTATTTTAATTATATTACTTTTCCAGATATAATATTAATTTTTATGTTATAGATAAAATAATAGTACTCTTCCAAATATAAAATTAATTTTTACATTATTCTATAGTTATATTATAAGTTTAATTTTTTTACACATAATGTTTAATACTATCTCTATTATAAATATGTGATATTTCTAAATAATTATTCTTATATTAGTATTTATTTTTAACAATAACTCTTAAAATATAATATACAACAACACATATTATTTAGCATTAACAATTTGTTTCATTCACGTTATAATAATTGTGAACATCTCTAAGCATTTCCATTTTCATTATAAATATGTAAACATTTCAAAATAATTATTCTTATATTAGTATTAATTTCTTATAATAACTCTTAAATTCTAATGTATATTGTATAATAAAAAATATTATTTAGAATTTATAATTTCTTTTATTTATATTATAATAATTAGTACATTATATAATATAAAAATTAAAATAATTAATAAATATTTTAACCACGTGCATTATAAAATAAAAAAAAATTGTACTCATGTCTTAAAACTTAATTTAAGCTCAGAAGGAAGATATTTTCATTATTGAAAATAGAGAGATCCGGATACATTTAGAGCAAAACATGGCCATTATTTGAACATACGCAAAACAAGCACTAATTATGGCCAATTACATAATTACTAATTAGTGCAGAAGAAACATCTTGAACCAAAAAGCTGAGTACTTCATATATCTCTTCAACTTGTTCTTGAAATCGACATAAATCATGCCAAATCGGACAGTATATCCAGCATCCCATTCAAAGTCGTCCATAAATGACCATGCATAGTATCCCTTCACATTAGCTCCCTCCCTGAACAAAAATTTCATCCATTTATACAATTATTAGGATACTTGTGTTTATAAATGAAAATGCCCTTGGATTTTTTAAAAAAAAAAAAATTGTAAATGTAAAACACAAAAATAAATTCTAAAATCATAATTATAGGGTATCTTGGCACTGACTTGATTGCTTTGAGGAGGTATGTCAAATGGGAATGAAAGTATCTCATCCTCAAGCCATCCTTACGAGCTTGATCAATTGAAATTGACGCGTTATTTGCATCAGCAAGTCCTAGGAAAGGAAATTCCCCCACCAAAAAAAAAAAAAAAATCAGTTTAAAAAAAATATATTTAATACATTAATCTAACATTAATGCATATGTATAAGTTAACTTGAGCTTAATGTTTTACCATTCTCCGTAATGAAAATGGGAGGATTCTTGTATTTATCCCTTACATGGAGCATGAGATGGTAAATTCCCTTTGGATAGACGTACAGCCAATTCAAAGGTGTCTGTACCACACGTATTCACATAATATTTAGTAAACTTACTTTTTTTTTTCATATTAAGAAAATAAATAAATAAATAAAAAGAAGGGAAAAGGGTATAGTGATTGCACATTGAAGCATACTATTCAAAAATCAATTAGTACATCATTTACATGTACAGTTGATGAAACAAAGGAATGATATAATGAAGTAGAAAATGAGCGTTTTGAGATTGAGACTGTACCGGTGTACCGATTGGAACTCCAGCCTTGGTGACTGCAGCCATTAATTCACATAAGACAACAAAGGAAGAGCAAAAAAAACTGAAGAAATGCATTAGGCAAAGATTATGAGGTTACCAGAGAGTGTGGTTTGGCTGTCAGTGCTCCAGCTTTTGTTGGGACTGGGAACTGGATTATTTGTTGCAAAATTTGTGGTGTAGTAATTTACTCCCAAGAAATCCAAAGACCCTTTTAGCGATTCGGATTGTCCTTTTGTAAATTTGGGTAATCGATTTCCCACGTTAGTTTTCATTAGTTCAGGATAATCACCATATATAACTGGATTGGCGAACCTAAAAAAGAGTGGCTTTCGAGATTACCATGAATTGTAACCCAGAAAAGATCCTTATCAAATGAAAATGTAATTTTTAACACTCACCATCCGAACATAAAATCAATTTCTCTCATGGCAGCTTTTTGGTCACTCTCTGATCCCGGTGACAATGGTATAAACCAGTTGGTCACTATTGTGATCCCGATTTGTCCTTTCTGAGTAGCCTGCACTTGTTTAAAATGTATAATTTCCATATTATAATTTAAGCTGCTAATGTCAGTTTTTTACAATAAGCAACTCAAAAATGTAACAAAACAAAAGGAGCCAGATTGCCAAATAGAGTAGAGTCATGTATCAACCTGATACTTTGCCTTGTACGCTTGAACAGCAGTAGCATGAGATAGAAGCAAATTATGACCCACAATATAAGGCTCTGTGGAAGAGTCACCAGTAGTGCAATTCCCTGCATATCTAGAGCATCGGCCGGGTGCAAATGTCCCACCATTATAGCCATTGACACTAAATGATATAGGCTCATTCAATGTGCACCAATGCTTGACTCTGTCCCCGAATGTTTTAAAGCAAAATTCCGCATAATCTCGATAGTCATCCCTATTATTCATCAATATATATATATATATATATATACCCATTTTAATATGTGGTTGATATATTCATTGAGTGATAAAAGTTTTGGATTAAAGTTTAGTGCTTACACTATTTTAGGGCTTCGAAATCCATTATACTCATCTTCGAGTGCTTGTGGGACATCCCAATGAAACAATGTCACAAATGGTGTTAAACCTATAAGCACATACAGTGTAAAGAATGTTATAGCGATGAAATTAAACATAGAAGTGGCTGAGGTCTTTAAATTGGAGGAACATTAGATCGTTGTAAAATTTACCATTGGCAATGAGGTCGTTGATGAGATCATTGTAAAATTTGACACCTTTTGGATTCACTCCTCCACTAACTTTTCCCTCTAAAATTTGTACAATTTTTTTTTTAAAAGAAAATTAATTAGTCAACTAAAATCAAATTGCTAGCTAGGAATTATCAAACTTGCAATAGCATAGCATAGATTAATGAGAAAAATGTAATAATAAATAATTATATCTTACTGGGCAATACTCTGGACCATGAGATGGAGAATCTAAAAGAGTCAAATCCAATTTTTTTCATCAAGTGAATGTCCTCCTGCAAGTAAATTTGTGTAATTATTGGTGGGCTGGTAAGTAAAAAAGAGGAACTGCTCTAGAATCACAACGCCACGGGTCTAAAAAAATAAAAAATTTTAATTATTTTATTACATTTTTTAAAATTTTTGTTCTGACCTTGTAAAGATGATAAAAGTCATCAGCTACGTCTCCATTGCTGTGGTCCCAGATTTTATCTGTAGAGGCAATCATTATTGTAAATACTAATCCAGGTAAACGTTTGTCGTAATGATATTTTCATTATGTGCTCTAATCAACTTACACATGCCGTTGTTATCAAATTAAGAAAAGCACCTAAATCTCAATAAAAAAATTCACTTTTTTTTTTTTAATTTCTTTCATTGGTTTCCAAATTGATGGGCCCAAACAATTACCACTTTCCATCCTTCCAACTAATAAACAAAGTCACTTGAAGATTCTTTCAATGCTTTTCCAAAACATTTTCCAAACCACATTAAAAACATGATTTAAAAGTAGATCTTAGCATTACTAAATTGCAATTAATGAGTTCGCAATTAAGCCTAGTTTAAATGACAAGGTGGAGATCCTATAATTCTATGGTCATGCTTCAAGTTCTAATAGATGTAAAAATTAAATAACTTTTTAATTATCACTTTTAGATTAAAAAAATAATTAAAATACATTGATAATTTAAAATGATAATTATTTAAAAATAAAATTATATTTTTAAAACAAAAATTATTTAGGAATAGGGGAGTAATAATAATAACAATATTAGTTTATATAGTTAATTTTTATTTTATGCTGTTAAATTTGTGAAAAATATATAATTTTATCTGACATTATTTAACTTTCAAAAATTTATTTTTAAAAAATATTATTTAGTTACTACGAATAATACTTATTAATAATGTAATATTAAATCAGAAAATATAATAATACTAAAAAGATTAATTGGATCTAGGTTAAAGAGAGGGAGGGAGGGAGGGAGAGAGAGAGACCAGAATGATTCTTTGTGAAGGTATCCCAAATGCTTGCTCCTTTGCCATCGACATGAGCAGCTCCTTCAGACTTTGTGAAATGATAAAAAAAAAAGAAGAAGTTAAAGTCAGTGCTTGCAATTAATTGCTTGAAAAGGTCCCAGGCAAAGACATAAACTCTGTTCATAATTCCATGAAATATTCAGTTAGTATAGAATTATAATTGTTTATTGATGGTGTTGAAGAGCGTTTCTAGATTCAAAGTGTTGCTCCAACTGAAGAAACCAGGCAAATCTATAGTAAGTAATATAAAACTTTCACATCTATATACTTCTAAAGATAAATTAAATATATCATCCTTCACTTTAGAAAAGTCTCACTTTTGCATTCGTCATTTAGATGAGTTAAAAAGAAACTTTTTAGAAATTAATTAAAAAAGAAAACTAGTCTTCCATGACATTGTCACCAAAGAACTAAAGTTTAGTGAAATTAAACTGCTGCTAATTAGTTTTTTTTTTTTCCCTCAAAACAAAAGGAGTATGCAAATTAATTCTACATTTCAGCTGAATGTCAAGTTTTTACATACTTGGTAAGCAGCAGAACCAGATCCAAAAATGAAACCAGCAGGAAAGGTGCTTCTATTGAATGGCATGGAGTAGTGGGCGGGCTTCGTGGCTGAAGCGCTGCCCAGAAACCCTCCAATCATCAGTAGGCAACATAAGAGAAAAGCACACCGACCTGCCATTGCTCCTTTCTTTTCTTTTCTTTTCTTTTTTGCCCAATGCTTTGCCTCAAGCCCCTATTTATAATAATTAATAAATATATTTCGCTACTAGATTTTTCTTTTTAGAAAAAAAAGTTATACGTTTAAATTAAAAGAGTAAATGGTACCATTTATCATCAACTAAGAAATAATTTTTTAAATAATTTTATCTTTTAATTTATATCAATTTAGACCGTTAATTTTTTTATTTTTAATCTTATTCAACTTTTATTTAGTATGTGTAATTGTTGACGTGACTTATTGATGTATCAAAGACATTGCTACTAAGGCAAGAAGATCAAAACGACACAATTTTGATCAAGATCAAAATAAAAAGAACCGCCTATTTAGTTTAGTTGAAATATATAAAACCGAACAATGGTCAAAACTGAATTGAACTAAACTGAACTAGTTCGATTCAGTCAATTTATTCGGTTTAACTTTTTTATTTTTACAATTTTAAACCTATTGGATTTATTTACTTTTGTATTGTTTTAATAATATTTATGAGATATATGATTGTTAATAGTTATATTTTTTATTTATTAATATCTTAGAAAATCAACTGAACTGATTTTCTAAAATAAATTTTAATAATTTTGGTTTGAATTTTTTCGTATTAAAGAATTTTATTAACAGTTTAAAAAATTTAAGATATAATATTATTGATTTATTTTGAAATGTTAGTGATCAATTGATCAAACCGAACCATAAACATCCATATAATTTAAAATATTTCAGAAACTTGATTTGGTTTGGTTTGATTTAATTATATTTTCTTACAATGAAACTAAAATGAACCAAAAATATTTCAGTTCTTTAAAGTAAAAATTGAACTAAACTTTTTTATAACTAAAACTGATTCAATTCAGTTTTCAATTATTTTTGCTTATCTCTATTTGCCTCATCAGCATTGTTTTTGTCATGTCAGCAAGTCATATCAGCAATTATATATGCTAATTGAATTGGATAAAATTGAAAGAAGTCAAAACATTCGCTATCTAAATCGTTAAAAATTAAAAGATATGATTATTTAAAAAATTAGATTATAACTGAGAATAAATAGGATCATTTTTCAAATTAAAAGTATATCTAATATATCTGTGGCATCTTAAATTTGGCATATTTTATCAATTTTTTTTAATTTATAAATTAACAATTTAACATATCAACATGTTAAAAATATGACTTATAAATATTTTTTTATGAGTTAAACATTTAAATAATTTTATATATTTAAAATATTGATAAATTCTATTTTTAGCAAATTGAGGTGTTTAATAAGCGGTCAATTTCAATTGATGGGATAAACCGATAAAAATATCAAATTTAGAAGAGTGTCAATATATTAAATTATACAATTAAATACACATATTATATTAAAAACACTAATTTCCACTTATTCAAAAATAAATTTCAATTAATCACCTAAAATTTTCTCATTTTTCACTTTTTTGGCCAAAATTTTATAAAAGATACTAATATAATATGGTGTTTTATATATTTTAGTCAAAATTTTATTTCCTAATTTTTTTTATTTTCCATCTCATTTTAGTTGGATATGTACTAATATATATGTCAGCATCGACGTCTCTCAATTCTTCTTTGTCTCTTTTCAATTCATTTTCTCTCCTCGAGAGCTTTTTTTCCCTCGTTTTCTTTTATTTTCCTACCAACCAAACATTTAAATAAAATCAAATACATTCATTCATCACCAGCTATGATCATATCCACCATTTACGTCCACATCAAATTTCACAACAACCTGCCAAATTTTAATATATATTTAATCAAAATTAAAAAAAATAATTTAAAAACAGTTGGCTTCTTTATTTATGATAGAATCTGATCTGAGAGTTCCAAACCGCTTTAATTACACTGGATAGAAGAAGGAAAGAATAATGATTCATGGCAATAACTCATGAATCATCGGTTTCGGTTTATAAACCATTAAGACTAGCTGAATGCTCACTTTCACTATCGAATTTTACCACTTTAAAACTTATGTCACTACTCAATTTTTATCTAACGTATCACACATAATTTTTATTTTGCACCTATGTAATTTTTAGAGTGCATTTAGATCAAAATTAAAAAAGATTAATTGTCTATTCTTATAATGCATTAATCTCATTTATCTTTATTTAATAACTTCAAAATACGCATCCTTAACTATTAACACTCTTAACAGTGAACTTCATTTTAATACATTTTAAATAAAATTAAATTCATAATTTTGATAAACTATTTTTATAAGATTTTTCATAAATATTAATCTTGTCATTTAGATTCACTCATAATAAAAAATTCTAACTAATGTGAAAAAGTTTTTATAACATAAACTAGAGTAAACTTTTAAAATAATTTAAAAAATTTTAAAATTTTAATAAAAGGTAAATTTAAGTGAATATTTGACATTTAGAAGAGATTTCACAAAAAAAAAGTTATATAAAAGACATAAATATAAAACTTATTTCAAGTAAAAAAAATATATAATAAATTCTATTCATAATATTTTTTAATCATAATAAAATTTGTATAATTTACAATATTATTAAAACAAGTAGTATTTTTACAAATTTTTTATATATTAACATTTTTAAGTATACACATATTTATACGTTATAATTAAATATAACAATATTATTCTCTATAAAGATTTTATATTTTAAATAAGTGAGTGAAATTTTTAAAAAGTGATATAGGAAGTAAAAAGTAAAAAAATAGTATGAGTTTTAAAAATATAAAATTTTAAGGACCAAAAAGAGATTTTTTTATTAAAAAATTACACTTTAGTCTATGAATTAACAACAAAATTAATGGAGAGATGAGTTAATATAACGGAAAAAAAATTTATGATTGTCATAATGTATTACCAAAAAATGAGGGATGCACTAATATATTAGAGTAAACCTCAAGGGGGTTTTAGTAATTTACTCTTTCTGTTAACCTAGGTAGAGGTAGGTTAAATACTTGTAAAACACATTCTTTATTGAAAAAAAAAAACATTTTACTTTTCTATTATTTTATTGTATATCTTATAAATTGTTTCTCTTTTTATTTTTCTATATTAATAAGCTGCAAATCAAATTATATATATATAAATCAATTTAAGTTTTTTAAATGATAGTTTTATTATTTATATAAAATATATATCAATAATCAATATATAAAAATTAGGGGAAAGTACAAATTTTCACCATGTTGTTTCACGTTTTTACAAAGATGGTCCTGTATTTTTTTGTGACATTTTACTACCCTGAGTTTCTGTCCGTTAACACATTAAAGAAAAAGTTAGTAATGTCGTTATACCTGTTGATGTGGCTTCCAGCCCCTCCAAAAGAAAGGAGAAGTATAATTTTGTACCATGTGGTTTGAGGTTTTGACACAGATGATCATGTGTTATCTTTTTGTGACATTTTTCTACCTTGAATGTATAAATTTGGGGATATATTCTTCTTCTCTTGCTTTGCTTTCTTTCTTATGGTCAACCACTTGCTGCTGGATCTCCACCATAGGCCATCGCCACCGCCAGAAGACGTTGCCAAGTCCTCGTCGTCATCTTCGCCGGCCAAAGCTTCCCCATTGCTAGCCGTTTTGTCACGCGAAGGAGCTGGGTGCACAAAAGATTGCGATGTTGCTGTGAAGGAGTTGGCTTGGGATAATTTCTGTGGTTAAGGTAGAAATTTGGGACCGTTGTTTTGGGCCAAATTCAGTTGAAGATTTTCTCATAAACCTCTTCTCCTCCCCACTCTTTGAGCCACGTTGTTCCTAAAAAAGTTAATTTTTTTTTGACATTAGCCATATGATGGAAGCCACATCAGCACACTGGAAGCCACATTAGCACGCCACGTCAGCAGGTGTAATGGCGTTACTAACTTTTTCCTTCATGTGTTAACGGACATACACTCAGGGTAGTAAAGTGGCACAAAAAATAACACAGGACCATATGTGTCAAAACCTCAAACCACATGGTACAAAATTGTACTTTTCCTTTTTTTTTGGAGCTGAAAGCCACGTCAGTAGGTGTAATGACGTTACTGACTTTTTCCTTAATGTGTAAATGGTCATAAACTCAAAGTAGTAAGGCGTCACAAAATATAACATAAGACCATCTGTGTCAAAACCTTAAAGCACAAGGTACAAAATTATACTTTCCCTTATATCCACAATCAATATATGTCTATTCATGGCATGTAAACTAATTGTTATAGACAATTTTAATTTTTAATTTTATTTTTTGTTAATTATATTGTATAAAATTTATAACAATATTGTTTTATATGTATGAATATATAAATATATATTATACATTTTTATTTCTAATAATGTCTTTTCTAGTTAGTGATATTTTTAAAATAAAATTTTATTTCTTATACAAATTTAATAATATATTTATTAATTTTTATTTTTTAAATTATTTTATATAAATGTTATTAATTATATTAACGGTTTTTCAAATGAGTTTATATTCACAGCTTATTCATTACCTTTATTTACCAAATGGGATTAGCAATTTAATTATTATATCTGTAATTGTTACTCCCATAACAGTTACACCTATAACTGTTACACCCCGATTTCTTTAACCCTAATATAAATGTACCTTTAAAATTAGTCTACATTGTCAAAGCTCATGGATTGTTAGAGTGGATGAGCATGTATCTCTACACGCTGTAAATACATAAACCTTAGAAAAATGTATGGACATAAACAATTAATATATCTAAATGGAATAATGTAGGTGAAAAAAGGATCTAATTATAATTTGAAGAAATTGCAACTAAACTTAGCTTCTTCTTCACTTCACATTGGTCATGTTGACTAACATCCACCTCCATAAATGACCATGTTCTTCATCCACCTCCCTAATAACAACTGATGAAATGTGGCATTTCACTGGTGTATATGAAGATCTAAGAAGGGAGTGTAGGAAAGAGGTTTGGAATGGAATTCATGCTTTAGATCTCAAATCTAAGATCTTATAGGTTTTAATTGGGGATTTCAACGTTTGTCCACATCTTCATGAGAAAAAAGGAGGCTCTCTCTTGACTCAATCTCAATTGCATCCATTTTTGGAATTAATTGAAGATTGCAAACTTTTAGATTTGGGTTTCAAAGGTGGTTCCTTTACCTGGCATAACAAGCAAATTGGTAAAGATAACATCCAAGCTCGCCCTAGATTGGGTGATCTATAACTGTGAATGGTGGATGAAATATGAATATGCACAAGTCCACTATGAGTCCTTCACAGGCTCTTATCATCGTCCTTTACTTCTAGTTCTTCACTTTAAAATAAACACTAAAAGGAAGTAATTCAAATATGAGGTTAACTGGTATCCGAAACAAGAATGGCAAGAAGTAATTAAAAAGAGTTAAGAAAGGAAAATCCTTCCTATATCAGGGCAATCAGTCACAGAAGGTAAATTACAGGCTTTGAAACTAGAGTTGAATAAATGGGTTCGCAAACATGGGGGAAACTGCAAGTTAAAGCTCAACCTTTTGAAATCACAACTAGAGGCTGTAATGTTAAGGGACTACAATAGTTAGAAAAAAAAGGAGAAGAGATCCACCTTCGAAATGAAATCAATAATTTGCAAGCTCAAGAGGAGATAAACTGGCTTCAGAGATCTCATATTTAATGGCTGTAAGAGGGAGACCGAAACACTAAGTTTTTCCACTCAATAGCTATTCAAAGGCGCCAGAAAAACCAAATTATAAGAATTCAAGACAACTCTGAAAGGTGGATCTCAGATGAAAGTCAGATTAAACAAGCAGTAATAACTCACTTTCAAAAAATCTATAGCCATAAATTGCTCCCTTATTCTCGGAACACCCTGAGCACAGTTCCAAATCTTATTACAAAGCAAATGAAAAATGAGCTCATTAGGGAGGTGAGTAGTGACAAGATATATAATATTGTTTTCTCGTTAGGAAAACTTAAAGCCCCTATTGGGAGCCTTCTTTCAGAATCACTAGAGTATGGTTCAAAGGGATGTGGTGTCGCTTGTTTAGAACTTTTTTACCACTTCCCGTCGGCCACTAAAGCCCAATTGCACAACTATCGCATTGGTTCCCAAGCTTAAAGATCCTAAATCATTTAATGATTACAAGCTAATAAGTTGCTGTAATTTTCTCTACAAAACTATTTCAAAGATTCTTGTTAACAGGTTAAAAGCTTGGCTTTCGAATATTATCACCTAAAATCATAATGCTTTTGTTTAAGGTTGAAGCATCTAGGATAATATAATCTTGAATCATGAGGTGATGCATGCTCTCAATAATAAGTTTAAGGGGAAAAAGGTTATTATGCTTTAAAACTCAATTTTTTCAAGGCATTTTACAGTGTTAATTAGCACTATCTCAAGCTTGTTATAACGAAGCTTAGATTTCACCTGAAGTGGATCCACTAGGTTTGGCAGTGCATTTATACAGTTCGTTACTCTATCATGATAAATGGAAGCAATACAAGCTATTTTATCCCCTATAGAGGCTTGTGGCTATTCGTTTATTATGGTTGCTAATACGCTATCACACTCTCTTATCAATAGAAATCTTCAAGGTAGAATTAAAGGAATTAAACTCTCCAAGCACTCCCCCACTTTAACCCACTATTTCTTTGCAGATGATTCAATCTTGTTTGGAGAAGCATCTATTGAAGAGTCAGCAGCTATTAAAGGGATCCTTCAATGCTTCCTAGATAAATATGATTTGAAATTAAATGTAAATAAATCATAATTATTTTTTAGTAAGAATGTAAGCTTAGATGTGAAAAATAATATATGTGTGTTCTTTCAGATAGGAGAGTCCAAATATGCTTCGAAGTACCTTAGTGTCCCTCTTGACTAAGCTAAGTCTAGAAGAATGCTCACTAATTATCTTATTGACGAGGCAAGAGAGAAGATCAATTCTTGGCGATGCAAGTTCTTAATGTTGGCTGGTAGAGAAGTGTTAATAAAGTCAGTTGTTCAATAACTCCCAACATGCATAATGTCTATTTTTCACTTGCTTAAAAGTGCAGTTAAAGAAATTGAAAGACTTATATGAAACTTTTGGTGGTCTCAAAGCATGGCAGATTGAAAAATTCAGTGGGTTTGATGGTTTGTCTTAACCAATTCTAAAGGGTTGTGGTAGCATGGATTTTCATGAACTTTAACATTTCAATCAAGCCATGATAGGGAAAGTAGTCTAAAAACTCATTCAGAACCCAAACTCTTTGAATGCTAAAGTCTTAAAAGGAATTTATTTTCCTTCCTCTTATTTTCTATCTACTAGACAAGGCTCAAGACATTCTTGATTGTGGTGTAGTTTATTGCACATGAGAGAAGAAGTTCTTAAAGGGACAAGGTGGAATGTTGATACAGGAGCTCCTATCAACCCTTGGACTGATCCATGGGTTCTTTTACTACTTGATTTCAAAATCAAATCCCTTAGACTGTCCTATTCCAATATTTATTAAGTGAGTGATCTCATTAATTAGCAAAGATCTCAATGGAAGGTGGAGGTTATAAATAGTTTATTTAACGAGGTAGAAAGCAAAGCTATCTTGTGCATTCCTTTCCAAACATCAAACCAAAGAGGCCGAGATACCTTAATCTGGCACTTTGAAAAATTCTGGAAGCTTCTTAGTGAAATATGCTTATCGGCTGTTTAAAAGCAACCAACTTAACCCTTCTCATTCTTTAAGCTCTAATCAGCAATGCTAGAAGCTTGCTTGGTCTCTTCAATCCCCCTAAAATCACAAACTGCATTTGGCATTGTATACGCAATGCTTTGACAATTAGGGAAGGCTTAACTCGAAGTGGTGTAGCTGAGATCCCACATATCCAAGATGCTCTCAATCTCTCGAAACTCTTGAGCATCTTCTCTTTCTATGTGAACACTCAAAGCTTATCTGGTATGCAAGTTCATTTGGATACATGCCTAACTCTATGGGTTTTGGATCTTTCACAAATTGGTTGTTGCAAACATATAATATATTGAAAGGGTCAGTTGGAATTTTCTATTCTTGTTGCTGGGATATGTTGGTTTATATGAAAGGCTAGGAATAACAAAATCTTCAATGGCAAACTGGAAGATCCTAAAATGGTCATTAACAAAATTCAAAGCTAGTGGCTAATTCCTCCTCAAACCCTCATCCAATTCAGTATCTTACTATCTCTCCCCCGCCAAACTAGGTTGCCCCATTATAGGGTATTATCAAAATAAATTATGACAATTCTATTTTCTTTATTACTAATACATGCAAATTTGCTTTTATCTACAAAGATTTTAGCGATTAGGTCATCCATTTAAATTCACAAAGCTCCCACAACTATTCAGCCTTACAAGCTAAGGTAATGGCTTTGCATGAGAGTCTCAAATACTCTCAAAATTTTCCATGCCAACAATTCCTTATGGAATCATATTGTCAGGTTACTATTCAAGCTTGCCTTACTGAGAAAGAAGTTGTCCCATGGGAAATTGATGTTCTAGTTAAAGACATTAAACAAATCTTAGCAAACAACTCTAGCATAAGAGTTCAATTTATTCATGGATTTGCAAATAAAGTAGCAGATTTGCCCTCTATATACAAAAATTGTATATTGATGTTAAATCAAACTTTCAATGTTCATCCTTAATTGCAAGCATTGTTGTATTATGATCAAGCCTGTAACACCCTTTCTTAATTAATGAATCTTTTATTGTTCGAAAAAAAGAATGAGAGCTTTTGTGTCCTCTTAAAATTAATCAATTAATTTAATTATTTTTTACTCCACTAAACTTAATTACACATATCCAATCTCCTTTCTCCTTGAGGATACCTCAACTTTACTTCCATTTAATCATCCATTCTTACCTTCTATGTCACACCTCGTCTCACGTTGCCCGAGATGGACGTTTAAAATCAACCATTCAATAAACTATTTAATTTAGTCAATTTATGTTAGTTTGGAATTTCATTTGCTAAAAGAATTAAAAATAATCTCTTAGAAATGTTTGATACCTTTCATGTAAAGTATTTAGGAGATGAAGAAATTTTTGCAATTTAATATGTTTATGTATATAAACTAGAGTGTTAGATAATCAAGTAGTAGAGAAAACTGTTGACCTTAGCAATAATCAATCTTGATTTTGATCTTAAAAATCTTAGTTTTGAGCATCAACATGTTTGTTTAAGTGTGTATAAGCTCGGACTATCATGCAAATCAAAATGGAGTTAAGCATGCTTTTGGGCTAATGTGACCTCTGAGATGAAAGGATGATTTTAGAATTCTTAGAGATCTAAAATGAGGAAGTGATCTTATTGACATTTGAAGTAGACATCTTAAGATTTCCAAATTGATCTTACTTGTCAAAATCAAAGTTCATTTGGACATGTAAATATTGAATCAAAGTCAGCATATGCAGTTTTCATCTTAAGCTGAGCAGCTCTTAGTATTTGAGTAATATCTTGAGCTACAGATGTCCAATTAAGATGATTCAAAGTGCTATGGAAAGATAAGACAATTATCTATAACTTTTGTGAAGAAAGCTAAAGCTAATTCGATCGTCTTTAGTGGGCAATGATGCTCACGAGCGATGCTCACGATCATGAGCCGCTCGTGAGCACGTCACTGTCAGCAAAAAATGGGAATTTTTGACTTGTTTCAAAAGGCAACGGCTAGTATCATTTATAGACGTTGGAGACATAATTGATTCATCCAACAGCTATATTTTTGAGTGTTTATCTATATAAACACCTCCAAGAGCTCCATTGACTGCTAAGAAGCTTGTTTATCATTCATTCTCTCTTAAGCATTCATCAAAGCTCTTAAACTTTCAATTTATTCATTTTTGTTTCATTAACTTTAGTGAGAGTTGGTTGTGTGTTAGAAATATAATTTATACTTCATCTAATTCTTGGGATAGATTAGAAGGGAAGTGAGGTTTATTTCTAAAGGAATTGGTTTAAGTGTTTAGCCATTAAAACACTTGGGATTTGGTTTAAGAGTGAGCCT
>CATIWM010014325.1:0-13741 GCA_949671775.1 Mallotus repandus | reverse complement strand
ATAGGCAGGTCGATTTGGTATGGCAGAATCGAGTATGAAATCTATTTGATGCTCAATGCCTCTTAAGGGAGGTAATCCACAGGGAATCTCCTCAGGGAATAGATCTTCAAACTCCTGCAATAAAGTCACAATAACTCTAGGTAAAGAGGGGTTAAGATCATTAGTAGAAAAGTAAACATCCTTGTACATAAGTACAAGCAATTGTGGCCTTGCAACTAAAACATTCTTAACCTCACTTTTTTTTCCAGCAAACGCACCCATCCTCTTACTTTTCTCTTCTTTTTGCACACTCTTCTCTTTATTTTTCCTCTCATTGCTCTTATTCAATCTCTTTTCACTCTTTTCTTTTCCACTCTCTCTCTTTTGTTCTTCTTTCTCACTCAATTGTTTTTCCCTCAATTTACATTCTTTTGCTATCCTAATTTGATCTTTATATGCTTCTAAAGGTTTGAGAGGAGTTAACATAACAAATTGGTTATTCATCACAAAAGAATATCTATTCTCATAACCATCATGATTAACCTTCCTATAAAATTTTCATGGTCATCTAAGAAGTATATGACAAGCTTTCATTGGTGAAACATCATAAAGAACTTCATCCTTGTATTTGCCAATGGAGAAAGTAACCAAAACTTGCTTGTTTACTTTAATTTCTCCATATTCATTTAACCATTACAACTTATATGGCTTAGGATGCTTAAAGGTTTCCAACTTTAGCTTTTCTACAATCAAGATACTTGGAACATTAGTATAACTTCCACCATCAATAATCATGCTACATACTTTATCTTTGACATGGCATCTAGTATGGAAGATGTGCTCATGTTGTACCTCATCATCATCATCCTTAGGCTATATACTGAGTGCTCTTCTTACAACCAATATGTCTCCATGAACGAGTGGCTCTTTATCAACATCACTACAATCCTCCAATGGTGGCATCTCATCTTCACTTCAACTAACACTCTCTATATCACCATTCTCCAACATGATCATAGCTCTTTTGTTTGGACATTGAGAAACAATATGTCCAAGCCCATGACACCTAAAACACTTAATATCATAAGATTTAGAAGAATATTTAGTTTTGGTTTTACCTTTAGAGATAACTGAATCCTTTGGCATTGCATCTTCTTTTGATTTTATGTCACTCTAATTTGTCATCCAAGAAGAGTTAGAAAAAGAACCATACTTGTATGATCTCTTGGACTTGAGTTGTTTTCCCACTTCGATAGCTTTGTGCAATAATTCCTCCATATCCACATAATGTTGTAAATCCACCACATCAACTATCTCTTCATTTAATCCACCAATGAATCTAGGCATTATTGCCTCACGGTCCTCCTCTATGTTTGCTCTCATCATGGCTTTCTCCATCTCTTGGTGATAGTCTTCCATACTTATGGAACCTTGAACCAGCACTTGCAACTTTCTGTGCAAATCTCTATAGTAGTGGCTAGGTACAAATCTCTTGCACATTACAATTTTCATCTCTTCCCATGATTGGATTGGTCTCTCTCCATATCTACACTTATTGATTATCAATTGATCCTACTATATGATTCCATAATCTACAAACTCCACGGCTGCTAGTTTCACTTTCTTCTCCTTGGAGTAGTTATGGTAATCAAATATATGCTCAACTTTCCTTTCCCACTTCAAGTAAAGCTCAGGATCATTCTTTCCTTGAAAGGTTGGGATCTTCATCTTTATACTGCCCAAATTGCCATCTCTCTTATATACACCCTTCTTTCCGTATGTAT
Organism: Mallotus repandus; assembly: GCA_949671775.1. Classification (NCBI taxonomy): domain Eukaryota; kingdom Viridiplantae; phylum Streptophyta; class Magnoliopsida; order Malpighiales; family Euphorbiaceae; genus Mallotus; species Mallotus repandus. Next base: position 11,978 of record CATIWM010014325.1, on the reverse strand, counting down.
AACTTGATTCTTCATGCTCTAAATCATCTTCCTCTTCTTCCTCAAATGTTTGTGTTTTATAGGATTTAGAATTAGATGGAGATTACAAATTATCCAGCCTAGCATTCAACTTTTTAAATTGCTCATTTACAACCTTAATGAATAATTTCAAGTCGATCTCTTGATTTTCTCCTTCACCATTCATTTTTATAACCTGCAAATAGATGTTAGTAATGAAGGAATTGGTTACGCTACTTAGGCTATAAATACATGTGTGGTGAGCACAAGCCTTAGTAGAGTAAATTTCAAAATTTTACTTTCTCATAACCCATCACCACATAAAGAATTCCACTCCCATGAATCAAATTTTTATTTAACACATAGCTAAACAATACATCAACATGTAAACACAAGAACTTAGGAAATCTAAGCTATGGAATACTTACAATCTCTTAAGTTTGGTGTAGACCACAAGTATTCTACTATATTGGATTACTCTTGGTTTAACTCTTGAATCAATGCTAAGCCACCCAAATGTTTGGCCTCTAGCTTGAAACACCCAAGCCTTCCAATCACCTTCTTGCCTTTGATCAAGTGTAGTTCCAAGCACCTCTCTTATGACCTAAAGAAACTTGCACTAACTTAATTCTTCAAGCAAGAACTAAGAGTATATTTTAGTACATGTTGTGTACCCTTTTCAAATTTTCTTTATTCATTCCACTAACTCTTAATGGATAGAAATTCTCTTTTCTTAGAACTCTTCTAAGGATATATTTATATGAAGAGAAATTAGGTTAAGAAGGAAATACACAAATTAAATATCTCTTATACCATCATCATTATGATGCCACCTATGATATAGTTAAGAGTTTAATTTGTGTAAATATCTCACAAGTGTAGAAAATAGATGTAGAGATTTAATCACATCTCATATAATAAGACTACATTCTTTTTCTACACTTCCCACTATAACCTAATCTTCTTTATGCCTTAAAAGTCAACAATAGGCACATATGAGATAATATCTCCCTAATATGCCAAATTACACTTATATTGATAAATGGACTTGGGCTCGGTTATTGGGCTAACATTTAGGCCAAGCCCAATCCATAAATCAGTTGGCCTAGTTAATGGACTTGGGCCTTTTAGTTGGGCCAACACTTGGCTCAAGCCCATTCCATTAAACTAATGGGCTTTGGAGTTGGGCCAACATTTAGCCCAAACCCATATCATCTAACTAATGGGCCTAGATTAAGTTAATGGGCTTTAGATTAATCTTTAGGCCAAAACTCTTTTGGGCCTAAGCCCACACACCTTAGGCCATTAATCCAAGTCCACAAGTTAACAACACATATTGTTTATTTAACACTTTAATTAATATCTCATATTAATAAAGTATTTAATAATTAAACTCTTGGTGGAATTAGATTTCATGATGTGATAGAATCATTGCTTAAAGCATAAATCCAATTCCATTAATCTTAATTAATTAATTACACTCTGTAATCAATAATTAGATTAATTAGGTGATATGGAAAAACTTTTTTAGGTGTGACTAACTAGGTTCATGCCTAATTAGAAATGGGAATATAATATCCACTTTTGATATTATTTGAAACTCTTTCAAGCCTAAATGTGAAAATCCCAATTATACACATTTAGTTCTCATAAGTTGTGAGTGACCCCTAGCATCGATATCACAACTACCTAATTAGAAATGAATGCATATGATGATTCACACATAATTACCGTGCACTAAAATCCCTTCATTAGAAGATCCTGATATGGCCAAGAATCAAGGTTTAATCAAACTCTAATAGTCGTACCATATAACCTCATATTAAGTTATTCTTGATAAAACACAACTAATACTAGAAACACTTTCTAGCACTGAAACTCTTTCAGACTGCGTTATTTTTGTCCTAGCTAGGAACTTATTTATCAAGAATAAACTTATATAGCATAGGATCTATCCTAGTTCACTCCGGGCAATGAATCCCATCTTGGTTGAACACTCATCCCTGCATTTAACTAACTAGAGCCCCTACATGCCATATGCCTATGTGTGATTAACACAAGTAAGTAAGCGGTAACAAACTCTAACCACTCAAATGTGGATGACCGTGTCACCTTAGGTCAAAGTACTATATGCACCATTATAACCTAAACTGTTATCGTTGATTATAAGTGAATATCCTTGCAATCACTAATCTAATGTCGCTGTTCGATCCACCTATCACATGAGTATCCACATGTCTATTATGATATCTCATATTAAGTAGCATGAGACTCACAACCTCCCACTATTATCATCATATACTAATCAAGGAAAATAGACAGAGGTGATAGTCTAATTAATATTACCCAAATATTAATTATTAGATCATGAACAATTTATAGCATATGTACTAAATAAATTTGTCACTCATATTATCAACTCATGATAATAAATCTATTTAACATAATGCCAAAGGGTAAATACTTAAATAAATAAACACTTTATTTAAATAAATATTTTATTGCCATAGGGAGAATTTACAATGTCATCTTACATAACAAAATGGCACTAGGGCACATATATACTAATAAGTAATAAAAGAAATATATTCCTCACTCACTCCCTCAAGGATGTGAATTCTCTCGTGTTTCACTCAATGTTTTGGCTTTTCTCTATAATAATCTCCACTCTTGCCTTTTACCTCTCAAGCTAGCCCCTTTTATGTTCTTAAAAGAATCAAAATCAACAAATCAAAAGGAGCAACCAATTAGTTATGAAAACTTAGTAAGAGGCAAATGTTAATCATAAGAAAAAATTAATTAAAAGAGCCAAAAAGTAAGAAAACTTCAAAAGGAAGCAAAAGACATTTAAATAAAATAACTAGAATGCAAAGATTTAAAGAAATAAGCTAAACGATGCAAAACAGCCTTGTATAAGCACAATTGAATCCAAATTGACTAAGTACAATGGGGAGCATGAAATCAAATTGATTTACACTCAAAATCCTTCTTTGATGAGGATTAAAACTAATTAATATAGTAGGATAGATGTTTTATGAGTTAGGAAAGGAATCCTAGCCCAAAAAGGAATATTTAGCTTTCTTTGACTTAGTCAACTAGTCAAATCCCAAAAGGAAAAGGAAAACTTTAATGACTAATTTGACTTGAAAAAATGATTCTTTGAGAGCAAGAAATCCTTTTTTGAAATGGATTAGGATACAAAATTGTGCTCAACACCCTTAAGAAATACAAAATAGATTATAACTTTCAAACAATATCAATCAAACAATATTTACTTTATTTTGCTATTGATTTTTTTCTTTTTTTTTTCTATTGATTTTTTAAATTGAAATAAACAAAATAGAATAATAAGAACACAAAGAATATAAAGAATAGAATAGAGGAAATGAAAAGAACAGAATTAATAAAGAAAACACAAGAAATGCAAAAAGAAAAAAATTAAAGAAATCACGAAACTAAAGAGAAACAAAGGATAAGTAAACTATTTCTAAAGCTAAAGCTTTGATACCAAATGATTAGAACCCGCTAGATGAATTACCCTAGGAACCCTTAATCAATTTATTAAGCGCACCCTAGGAGACTAGAATACAACTTATGATTGATCATATTAGAACCCTAAAGAAACTAAGTCTTTAAAACCCCAATCTTAAAGACGCCACAAAGGTTGATCACTCCTTTGATAAAGTCAAGAATTTGTATTCTGCCAAGAACACAAGAAAGCAAAGTAAACCTTGCTAAATAACTCAATAATATTGATAATAATCTAAAAAATCATTTTACATATTGGTGGCTTTTATATAGGCATGTAAAAAACCCTAATCCTTAAAGAAAAATGTGTTTCTTACTTATTCCTGAAGATACCTATAAAGGAAAATCCTTAACTAAATAGGATTCCTTTTAAAAGATGATAACTAAGGACAGCTAAGCATTAAAAAGTCAAACTGAATAAAACTAAACTAATTAAGGGTTGGACTAACCCAACAAGCCTAAATAAACCCAAAAACAAAACAAGCCCTTTATTACATCTTAGCATGTGAATTGGGCCTTTCCGTAGCATGTCCATATGACTTGATCTTATATCATGAACTCCAAACTTTGTTCTTCAAGTTCTAAGCCATGTACTTCATCTTGCATATAAAGATAAGCGATTATCCTTGGTGTAGTTTTAGGAACTTCTAGAATAACCTTAGAATCTTATAGAACAGCCTCGTTGTCATGCGTCTTCATGATTAAGCCTTATAGTGCTTCTTTTATTCTCGTTGTCCTTGCTCTAGTCATTGGACCACCAACTCCTTGTAATGGATCTTGGGAATACTTGGAAACCCTCAGTATCATGATCTTTATCAAAAGGAATTTCAAGGATTAAAGGCACATCCTCATCTTCCTCAAAATCTAGTATAACAAAATCAACTAGAAATATGAACTTCTATACCTTTACTAAGACATCTTCTACTATCCCTTTAAGTTTCTTTAAAGTTCTATTAGCAAGTTGTAAATAAATGTCTGTTGCTTTTGCTTCACCTAACCTAAGTTTCTTGTAAGCAGACGAAGGCATCAAATTAATAAAAGCACCTGAATTGTAAAGAGCTTTTTGAAAATTTAGATTACCAATAGAGTAAGGTATAGTGAGACTCCCTCGATGTTTACACTTCAATGGAAGCCTTCTTAAAACTATGGCACTACACTCTTTATTGAGTATAATATTCTCAAACTCATATAGATTTTTCTTGCTAGAAATGAGCTCCTTCAAAAATTTTACATATTTGGGCATTTGAGCTATAGCTTCAACCTGAGGTATGTTGATATGTAGCTTCTTAAAAATCTCCAAAAACTTTGCAAACAATTGATCATGCTCTTGCTTCCTTAGCCTTTGTGGAAATGGAACTAGTGCTCATAAAGTTTAGATGAAAATATTGATTCCTTTTTTTTTCTTTGCTCTTATCCTGCACCTCTACCTCCTCTTTAACATATACTTCAACCTAGTGGTTCATAAACTAGTGGCTCATAAAGTTTAGGTAAAAATACAGATTCTTTTTTTTCCTTTTGTTCTGCACCTCTACCTCCTCCTTAACATGTACTTCAACATATTCATCTTCTTTCTCTACTTCTTTTTCTTCTTCTTTTTCTACTTCTTCCTCTAGAGTCAATGTGGGGGGTTTGCTTCTCTTGGGTGGCTGTAGTTTTATTCCACTCCTTAAGGTGACTCCCTTCAATTGTTCTTTAGGATTCTTCCTTATGTCACTAGGAAGCTTCCCTTGGTTTCTGAGGATAAAGAATTAGCCAACTCACCAACTTGCACTTCTAAATTGTGAATTGAAGAAGAATGGTTTCTAAACATTAACTGAGCATCCTGATGCATCTACTCAAACCTCCCTTCCAGTCTTTTAGTTGTCTTATCCTGCTAATTCATCTTAATTACCATCATATCCATAAATATTTCCATTTTGCTCTCTAGGGAAGATAATGATGATGAAGTTTTCTCCTGTTGAAATTGAGATTGACCCTGATGTTGGTGAGCATTAGTTCCTACAAAACTTGGTGGTCCTTGAGGTATCCATTAATTATTTTCTTGATTGCTCCATAAAAAATTTGGATGGTTCCTCCAACTTGGGTTGTATGAATTTTCTAGCATAGGGTTTTGTTATTGACCCTTATTGAAGTTACCCATATAATTCATGCTCTCCATGGAAAAATTTTGCATATGTTGGTACTCAATGGTAGGATGTCCACCATGATAAAGCTCAAAAGATAAAGAAGTTGATGCCGAAATTACATTAAGATTCATCTTGTCCATTCTCTTAGTCAAGGTATCTAATTTAGCATTCACCACAGTCAATCTATCCACTTCTAGTGTTCCGCCAACTTTCTTTGGCATAGCTCTCTCAATTGACCATAAGCTCTTTATATTTTTCATTTCTTCAAAACATTCTAAAACATCCTTTGGTGCCTTGGACATAATAGCTCCTCCAGCTACAACATCAATATTGACTTTGAATTATGGATTTACACCCTTATAGAAAGATTAAGCAAAATCATAGACAAGTGTTAAGTGTGTTGGACATTATCTATCCCAATATTTATAAAAACTTTCATCTTCCCTCTAATAAAATGAATTAATTTCGTTCCTAATTCTTAACACTTTTACAGGAGGAAAATATTTATTGAAAAATGTTGTGTACATCTTGTACCAGGAATTTGTTTGTATAGATGTGCCCTAATGCCATTCTTGTAATGTAAAATCATATTGTAAATTATCCCTATGGCAATAAAATATTCATTCAAATAAAGTGTTCGTTTATTTTAATATTTACCCTTTAGCATTATGTTAAATAAATTTATTATCAAGAGTTGATAATATGAGTTGCAAATTTATTTAGTACATATGCTATAAATTGTTCATAGTCAATTAATTAACAATTAGGTAATATTAATTAGACTATCTCCTTTGTCTATTTTCCTTGATTAGTATGTGATGTTAATAGTGGGAGGTAGTGAGTCTTATGCTACTTGATATGAGATATCAGAATAGACATATGGATTCATGTGATGGGTGAATCGAACAGTGATGTTAGATTAGTGATCGCAAGAATATTTACTTATAATCAACGATCACAGTCTATGTCATAATGGTGCATATAGTCCTTTGACCTGAGGTGACACGGTCATCCACATTTGAGTGGTTAGTGTTTGTTACCGCTTACATACTTGTGTTATTCACACATGGGTATATGGTGTGTGGTGGCTTTAATCAATTAAATGTAGGGATGAGTGTTCTACCAAGATGGGAGTCATTGCCCGGACTAAACTGGGATAGATCCTATGCTATCTAAGTTTGTTATTGATGTAAAAGTTCCTGGCCAAGACAAACATAACACAGTCTGAAAGAGTTCCAGTGCTAGAAAGTGTTTCTAGTATTAGTTATGTTTTATTAAGAATAAATTGAGATGAGATCATATGATAAAGCTATTAGAGTTTGATTAAACCTTGACTCTAGGCTATATCGGGATCTTCAAATTAAGGGATTTTAGTGCACAGTAGTTATGACAATAAGGGTTCGTGTGAATCAATATATGCATTCATTTCTAATTGGGTAGTTTTGATATCGATGATAGGGGTCACTCACAACTTATGAAAACTAAATGTGTATAATTGGGATTTTCATATTTAGACTTGAAAGAGTTTCAAAAAATATCAAGAGTTGATATTATATTCTCATTGCTAATTAGACATGAACCTAATAAGTCACACCTAAAAGAGTTTTACCAAATCACCATTTATATTAATCTAATTATTGATTAAAGAGTTTAATCAATTAATTAAGATTAATGGAATTGGATTTATACTTTAAGCAATGATTCTAATATATGATGAAATCTAATTCCAATAAGAGTTTAATTATTAATTTATATTTAATTAATATGAGATATTAATTAAAGTATTAAATTAACAATAATATATGTTGTTTCTTAGGGCTTGGATTAATGGCCTAAGTTGTATTTAGCCTAGGCCCAAAAGTGTTTTGGACCAAAGATTAATCCAAGGCCCATTAACCTAATCTAGGCCTAATTAGTATTTGTATTGGGCTTGGCCCATTTGATTTGTGGACTGGACTTGGCCCATTTATTAGCCTAAGAGTTGGCCTAATAACCAAGCCCAAATCTATAAAAACATATATAAGTCTAATTTGGCATATTAGAGATAAAATATCTTTTATGTGTATATTGTTGACTTTTTGGGCAAAATGATGATTATGTTATATTAACTAGTGTAGAGAACATATGCGGACTTAATGCATGAGATGTGTTTAAAATCTCTATATCTATTTTGTACACTAGTGATTTAATTACACAAATTGCACTCATAACTATGTCATAGGTGGTATGCAAGGTGGCATACTAATGACGTTGTGTAAGAGATGTTTATTTGGTGTATATTAAACTCAACCAAAATTCTCTACAAATATATATCCATATATATATTTATAACCTTAGAAGTGTTCTAAGGTGAAGTTTAGAAAGTGGAGGTTGTAGAGAATTTTGGGTAGAGATATACCAAAAGAAACAACATGCAAACTCTAAGTTCTTGCTACTAGATTGAGTTAGTGCAAGATTCAAAAGGTCATTTGAGAGGGACTTGCTACTTCACTTGATCAAATCAATAAGGTGATTGGCAAAGCATTGGTGTTTCAATCTAGAGGTCTCACACTTAGGAGGCTTAGCTATTGATTCAAGGGTTGAACCAAGGCATCCAAGGATAGTAGAATACTTGTGGTCTACATCAAACTTAAGAATTGGTAAGTATTCCACAACTTAGAATTCCTAGGTTGTTGTTTATACATGTTAATGTATTGTTTAGCTATATGTTAAATGCAAATTGGTTTCTTGGGATTGGAATTCTTCATTTGATGAAGGGTTATGTTGAGTAAATTTTTGAAATTTACTCTACTAAGGCTTATGCTCACCGCACATGTATTTATAGCCTAAGTAGCATAACTGATTCCTTCAGAATTTATCGAGTTAGGTGGCAAACTAGTAAACCATCTTTTTGCTCTATCAGTAAGTGAAAAAGGAAAAAGTGTATAAGTCCAATGGCATTTGGTTGCACCCCATTGATTATAAAGGTAGAACAATACTCCAAAAATCTTATCATGTGGCCTATTGGATCGTCAAGAGGCAAATCACTAAACTGAGAGTTTTGAATCATCTGTATCATAGTTGGTTTAATCTCAAAATCATTAGCAGCAATTGTTGGTCTCCTAATAGGATTCTGATCTCCTTGCATATATGGACTAACTAAATTCCTCATTGTTCTTGCATATGTGGACTATACACACACACACACACACACACACACACACACACACACATGTATGTATGTATGTATATTGCTCCAATTTTCTGGTCACCTGAGTTCAGTTAATGTGAGCATGCTAAAGGAGATTCTTTCTTAATAAGATTTAACTTCTATCAAAGAAAATTGCACGTTCACAAAGGCTTTTACCATAAATTAATTCATTTGAATTTTTAAAGAGGATTTTGTAAAATTAACTAAATAATTCACGAGGAAATTTTTATACATGGTGAAATAGGAATTTTATTGATAAAGCATTAATAAGTTATAGAAACTAGGAACTTTGCTAAAGTTTAAAATTGACAATTACTGATATTTGCTGATGATTAAGAATGATTATTAATGATTGATGCCTGATGATTGGATTTGATGCGCTTCATTAGAAGTTTTTGTTGTTTTTATAAGTGAATAAAATATCTCCTAATTAAAATTTGATTTCTAATAGCCTTCAGTTAAGGAATTAAATTTTTTATAACTCCCAACATTTGAACTTCTTCCTTAGCTATAAATAAAGTGTATCTAACTCTAGAACGTTATTTCTATCTTAATTGATATGAGTCAAACTTTTCATATTTTTGGCATATTTATATTTAGTTTAAAGATTTATTTTATGATAATATGAGCTAATTGGTTAGTTTGTGAATTAGGAGTATATCAGAGTTTAAAGGGCACTTTTTGAGTTTGGGCTGATTCAATCTTTGAGATTTGATAAATATTTTGACATCCTTGGAGTTTTAGAATAAGAAATAGATCTTCTAAAAATTTGAAGCATATAAACTTGAGCTTACATGCCAAAATTTGAGTTTCTTTGAGTTAGCAAATCTTGAGTCAAAGTAAGCAAATATATTTTTCATTATAGGTTGAACAGCTCTCCGTATTTCAAGGATATCATCACCTACAAAGGTCCAATTAAAATGATTATAGATGTTATATAAAGTTTATTTTTATAGATATAGCTTTCATTAAGGGCTTAGGCTCAACTTCTATATCTATCAATGTGAAAATTAGGTTGCAAGTTACAGTTGACACATGAACTGCAAGAAGGGGTTGATTACATGCACCAAATTTTTTAGCGTAAACGTGGTGTGAACATGAATTCCAATAGGGTCAATTTCAAAAAAATTTCCTTGAATGCAACCGTTCCATAAAAGGCAAGAATTCTAAATAGCCTAAAATTATATCACACATAATTTACACAACTAAACGCATTCATGCTTAAATGGACAACATGTAATAAAGATTCACAAGTAACCAAAACATATAGCAAGTTAAGAGACCTATAGCCAGGAGTTTGGTAACTATTACAAACTCCAAACGTTAGTAGCATGCTTAACAAGTTTTAGGATATAGTTAGTATGATTCTACGAGCTCCTAACTCCCTAAGTGTAAAGCCTCTAGCTTAAAACACACCAGAAGCACCAAAATAACTTCAAGCCTTTGATAGAAATCGACCTGCAATCTCCTCCTTTGGTGACCCTAAAACTTATTATCTTCTTTGGCTTGAATGATGTAGGACTTGTTGCCTCTAATGGATGGATAAATGTAGCTTTCTAGTTGCATAACCCAAACTCTATGGATAATGACCATGGGCTAATGTATGAAATACAACTCTTGTATTTTGATCACACACTCACTACACTTAGAAAGAAAGAAGAGTAATACTCAACTCTTAAGAACTCTCTTTTATTTTCTCTTTTATGTTTTGAATGTCTCTAATATGAAGTGGTAAGTGGCAAGAGTAGAGAAAATGGTCAAGTGTAGAGAACACCCACTAACTTAGTTTATATATGAGAGACTAATTTGCATATGTAGAGATCCTCCACTCACTTAGGCTTGAGTGAAACATAACCAATCTCATATATATAGACATTTTTCATTTACTTTTTCACTTTGAATGTAAAATAAGCAACCTTATGCATGTAGAAATTCTCAACTAACTAAAGGTTCATGCTTATGACACTCTGCCAAGGTGTCACTCATGCAATCACATAGCATGAAAAGTATGTGGTTAAATGGCAACAATATAAGCATTAGCATCACATACTCTTGGTTATATATGTGAGTGACCAGGATTTTTATTGTTTTTTAAATAGTTTTGGCTTTTCAATTTTGTGGCTATTTTATTGAGGGATCTTTTCCTTTATAGGAAACCATTTTTTTTTTAGGATAAGGTCTCGAGTTGATGCAAGACTTTTGTGTTTGTTGTGAAGTCACCATCCAATTTCTCGAGAAAATAAAGGACAACATCATGTCACTCAACGAGTATCATCCCCATTGGAGATTCTATGTTAGGAATATCACATATACTTTGGCTATTTTTACTATTGCATATTACTCATATGGCTACCGCATCATCCTAGTTTCAAAATGATAGTTTATATACATGTACGTGCACAAAAAAAAAGTAAAGAAATTAATTACAATTATTACATGGCTTTCCTAGTAAAATACATAGAACAAAAAAAAGTACAAAAAATTAAATCTAGCCCTAAATCTAGAAAGCATTAGGTTAGCACAGGTATATGCATTCATCTGCCCATGAAGGCATTCACTCGCATCAAATTGATAGAAAATGCCAACACAATTTTATAAAATAAACAAAATATCAATTATTAGAAATTATGTTTCCAAACATCCTGAAAATGATATGATAATCGTAATGAAAAAAGCATGTTAAATGATTACAGATTGATTGAAATTTTATATTTTTCATCATGGGACTCACAAATAGTATTTCTAGGCTAAAATATGAGTTTTATCCAATTGATGCAAATTTGTGGATGTAATACAAATTAGAGTCTAACTCTTTTTGACTTCGTACTTAAGATTATAAAAGATTATATAAAAATCATGTTTTGGGTTAGTATAAAAATTACTAGTATTTTATATAATTGATTTTATATAATAGATGTAATTACTTAGTTAAGATTAATGTTTTAAAATTAAAATGAATATACTCTCCCATTCTAAGAATGTTACTGTAGACAGCAGGGTTTAGCGCGCGCCCAAGTTTATTGCAACCGCAACACTGTTTGAGCTCAGGGCTCTAGGGAACACACTAACCACTGTCACAAAGACATGGCGTGGAGATGAGGAGTCGCCACCCAGGGTAATAACTGGGACAAATCGAA
>CATIWM010014263.1:0-13616 GCA_949671775.1 Mallotus repandus | reverse complement strand
ATTATCACTATCACAAACTATTATATTACAAACTAACAATCTATTACATATATATATATATATATATATATATATATATATATATATTGAAAGGATATTAAATCCATGACTCAACACCACCGGATAGTGAACCGAGGACCTTTGAGTTCTAGGGTCTTTATCTTTACCACTTGAGCTAGGCTTTATTGGCTAATATTACATCATTTTGATCAAAATAAATAATAATTTTACAAATAAAAATAAGAAAAGTTAAGTCATTTTTATTAATTAAAATATAATATAATCTTATTATATTTAATAATTTATTAATAAATACATACAGTTGCTAAAAATATATATAATATAAGGTTAAGCATACATAATAATTTTGTCGAAGATATTTATTAAATAAAAGTTTATATATTTTTATATTTATACATAAACTTTTACTATTTATTGTTGATAATAAATATAAATTCAATCATAATATAAATGTTGATAACATAAATTCTCAAATTTTCATTTTGAATTGTACCATATTGATATGTTCTGAAAGAATCAAATTTTTGTACCAAACCGTTCTGAAAAATAAGATGATTCTGGTATGAATATTTTTAAATTTGATACTAATATTGGAAATTTTATTTTTAAAATCTCCAAAATTTGATATGGTTCCAGAGATTTTAAATTTCTGAATTTTTCTTCTCATACTCACCCTAATTGCAACTATAAGTTACAGTACTCCTTGCTACAGTGTATAGCAAGTCGTGACAAATTTCATTACTGCTCCTCCATTTTTTTTACAATTATAATAATAATATATAAAAAAAATCATTATAAGCTATAGGTATTTAAATTATAGCACGAAAGGTTCACCTAATTCATTTTAGGTGTTTAATATATTTTCATAAATAATAACATTGACTTTGATTCTATTTTCCTTGTAAATCAGACACTTTGTTAAAATTTTTATTTTATTTTCAGTGCCCTTCATTCTGATTTTCGAATTCGGAGTGTGAACCAAACGATGGACGATAAATTTCGATTTCTATCCTTATTTTTCATTAAACAAACAACTTTTTAATATATTTTAAAATTATAAAATTTGAATTTTTACCCTTATTAAAATTATTAGGGTGAAAATTGCAGTTCAAAATCATTCTTTACAAAATTGCCGCTCATCAACATCAACATATATATATTGAGGTTAGCAGCTGGGATGATTTTCTTTTTTAATTTATGAAAACAATAATAATAATAATACATGATTGAGCATTATGTCAGGATTAAGCAATCATATATATATATATATATATATATAAGTAATGCATGATTGTTTATCTCAGTGATTACGCAATATCATAGACTATTTTAATTTTCTATGCCTTTTCTTGACTTTGTAATTAAATTGGATTGATCGCCTTGAATATTATTTAATTTCATTTTTGTTTTTGTATTTTTGTCCTTTTTTTTAAAAACAGATTATTTTGTCTTTTTTATTATATATATATATATATATATATATATAATGATTAAAATAATAAAATTTTATTAAATTACCTTTTTTTTTAACAACGCTAGCGATTTTTGTTAGTATTAAAGATACACGTCAGGGTTTGTTAGGAATTAATAAATTTATAACTTTTTTTAAAGAGGAAGTGATCTACAACTTGGAGTCAAAAGAAAAAAAAAGGGATAAGCCTAGTTTTGCGATACACAAGAAATAAAATAGAATTGTTGACAACTATATTTGGAAGACCTAAAGAATAAACAATAGAGTAAAATGAGTTCTCTTTTCTTGGTCTATGTAATAAAATATCTCATTACTAAAATAAGATGGTCATTACATAGAGAAATACAAATACATAAATATTATAACCTTTTGAAAACTTATAACTAAATATTTGAAGGTCAACAACTGAGATCAGAAATACAATAAATTCAAAGCATCCACTAAAACTAGACAAAAAACCACTAAAATATCTAAAAGAAGCTCAAATCAGAAACTGGAAATCTATGCAAAATATAGATTTATCTTGAAATACTTACTTACCGGGTAGATCATAACAAGATCCATGAGTTGTTTGCAAGTTTACGACAAACTCGGCATTTGTAGCAGACTCGACTATAACCTTCAAACAAAAGAAGTTAGTTGTCTAAGAGTCTTATTGGCAATCGAGTAGGTTGCGCCAACAACTCTTAAGATCCGGCTCCCGCTACGATTTCAAGCACAAAAAGGAGAATAAACTCCTACTAAAAGATTATTTATAACTACTAGTAAAAATACAACTAAAACTGTAAATAATCTGAAAAATAACTTCTGATTTACAAAGAAGAGTAAGAAAAGATGTAGAGAGGAGAGAGAGAAGAAGAAAGTGGAGTAGTAAAATGAGTTTTCTAAGACATGCGTCTAGAGTGGAAAATATTCAATATAAATAATGTAAATACAATGCTATTACATCAAATAAGGGTGATTAGCTAGTGAGAGAGTAGTTAAATGATAACTTATCTCCTGAGGCATCATGAGATATAAGGTTCGATTTCTACCATTGTTGATTTAAAAGGAGATGACTACTCCCTATTATGCAATTCATCAATACTAAATTCGTATAACTTTCCGATTTAGAAAAAAAAAGATGATCACTCAATTGATTGATGATAATATGTATATTTAATTTGAACTATATAGCTCATTGGTCTATTTGTTCAGCTATTTATAAGAGTGATAATTAAATTATACACATATTTTATTAATTTATCTGTATACTCCTATAAAATATGTCATTATTTATATAAGCATACTAAATTAATCAATATAAAAAGTTTTCGATGTCAATTTATTAATAAAATAGTAATATAAAAAAATATTCATAAAAATAGGATAAAAACCAACCTAAGAATTTTTTAGATTGATGAAAAAAAAAAATTATTGTATATCTAAATAAGTCTATTAAAAAATTGACATATATGATAAATAAAAAAAAAAGAAAAAAGGATTATCAATAAAACTAGAGGGATAAAAATGTCTACATAAATAAATTGATTTTCCCTTCTAGGAGGGGAAATTTTTTACACCCTAATTTGAAGTGTAATTATTTTTCACTGCCACAATCTCTTCCCCTTAAAAGTATTTAAAATTGCCAAATAACATAAAAACCTATTCTCCTCCAATCACCTTCCCTTTCCATTATTTTTCTCTCCATCAATACATAGTGTTAGAGTATCTTGAAATAATTGTTTAAATATTTCAAACTCTTTACAATAAAGAAAACCAGAAAGATAAAAATTAATATATTTTGTATAATTATATAATTAGTTTATATTTTCTATATTTAACCTTCTATAAATATTTTCAACTTTTTATTATAGTGTCAATTTTATCTTTATTTTAATATTAATTAATAAAACACATATTTGTATAATTTATTTATTAATTTAAATTTTCTGTTTGTGTATATTCTATCATATGTTAACTTTGCATAAACACCTACCATCTCGATAACTTGTTCCACAACTACTCTCGTCCATTTTTGAACTCTCAATAAGCAAGATATGACCAAAAAAAGAAAAAAAAAATAAAATAAAATAAAAGATAAAAGGAAAGGCAAACTTAAAGAAATTGTAAAAGACAAGTTGTCAAATGAATAAGACAATCAAACCCTTGCCATAACGAATAAGACAAGCTTTTGGGGTAAATTAAAGTCAATTAAATAAGCATCTAATAATGAAATATCTTTTAGTGTATATCCCTAAAATCTAATATAAAAAACTTGTAACTAATCGGCATATATCACCATATCTAAAGAAGGATCCAGCATGGGGGCACTTGTCCCTACTATCCCAATAGATCTCTATATATACCTATAGTAAAAAATAATACTTATAGAAAATTGTATGTCTTTATCTCCACGTACATCTAAAGCTCAAGTTTGTCAAGGAATGACTTCTTGTTCACTAATAGAGAAAGATGGAGCAATATACCCAAGCAATTTGCAAACATTCTTCAGAATGGCATATTGTACTTGATTGAACAAGGTTCTTAATACCAAAACTCAATTTCGACCAAAAAAAAAAAAAAGTTTGATAAATAAGCATTGTAAGTTATATTTCTTTTGATAGCCAGTTGAACCAACATTAAATTATTAACCTCAACTAACACTTTCAATAAACACTAAGCTCAAGTTTGCATCATCAATGTTCAGTTTCACCCCAATCTTTTGGGGCAAGAGACCAACCAATCTGCTTCCCACATCTATATCTCCTTGAGAAGTGTAAAAAGGGTTAATCAATTTGCTTTTGTCACTCTCCACAACTCTAGTAGATATATCCCAAATAATGGTCTCCAATTGTGGGATATAACCCGTAAATATCTCCTCATTTCCAGTTATTGTCTTTTAATTAGCAGGCAGGCCTACATTTTTTGATCTATTTACCCTTTTATGGTAAAAAATTTCACAAATTCTTAATTTGTGATACTTTTTAAAAAAAATTCATTTTTATGGTACTTTTTTTCTATTTTTGTTTAAAAAAATTCATTTCGCGATTTGAAACGGTGAAATTGCAGGCGGATAAAAATTTACACAATCATTTCGTCAGTCTTACTGGCGAAATGTAAAAAAAAAATTTCAACCACCATTTCGCCAGTCTTACTGGCGAAATGGTGTTGAATTTTTTTAAAAAAAGGGCTTACTGGCGAAATGCCTCTTGCATGAAATGCCACTCACGTACACACACTCATGCAAACACACACTCATGCACACACACACACACTCATGCACATACTAACACTCACGTACACACACTCATGCACACACATACACTCATGCAAAATTTTTTAAAAATTACTATTTATCAAATTTTGTTTCTGTACTCCAAAATTTTATTTGTTTTAGTCATTTTGACTGTTAGGATGAGGGGAGCGTGCTCGTATATTCGGTTTTATTTTATTTGGTCAGATGGTTAAATTTTCATGTGATTAAAGTTAAAATTTTGTAGTTGTCCCTTTTTTAAAAAAAATTTGGGCCATCTCAATTTTTTATGTCCACACAAATATTATAATAATAATAATAATTATTATTATAATAATAATATTTTTAATAATATTAATAATAATCGACATAATTGAGTGATGGACATTATAATAATAATAATAATAATAATAATAATAAGAAGAAGAAGAAGAAGAAGAAGAAGAAGAAAAATAAATGGCTTTGCATGCAAGGGGAATAATTTGGCCAATTTTCAGAGAAGGAATTTTTTTTTAATTATTCATGCACACACACACTCATGCAAAATTTTTAAAAAATTACTATTTATCGAATTTTGTTCCTGTACTCCAAAATTTTATTTGTTTTAGTCATTTTGACCGGTGGGATGAGGGGAATATGCTTGTATATTCAGTTTTATTTTATTTGGTTGGATGGTTAAATTTTTACGTGATTAAAGTTATTTTTTTTAATTAACTTGTAAACTGGCAAAATGTACGAGAGCAAAAAAAATTTTACAAACTCATTGCGCCAATAGCACTGGTAATATGTGCATTTCGCAAGTGCTACTGGTGAAATGCCTATAAAGAAATTCTCTCCCCTCCACCTTGGCCAAAAGTATCATATATTGGGAATATATTTGAGAAACTACCATAAAACTTGGAATTATTTCAAAAAGTACCATAATATGGGAATTTTGACAAAATTTTACCACAAATAGGTAAATTGCCTTGACCTAGTGCTCCAAGGGCAACACCATCTGAATTTATTTTAATCCAACTAGTAGGTGGGAGAACCCAAATAACCGGAGTAGCCATAGGCAAATGATGTGGAATTCTCGCTACATGAAGACGCTTTCAAATGATGAGGTCTGACTGTAAATTTCTCATTTTGCCGAACTTAAAAAACTCAGTAGGCTTAATTGATTGGCAAAATAAGGTGGATAGTACTAGCAATAGGAATGAATAAATCTTTAAAAATTATGGAATTTCTAGCATTCTAAATATGCCAAGTAGCTACATGAATACCCACTGCATAGCTATTTTAAAAAAATGCGAAAAACCATTTGACAGATTAAAAGATGAGTCAAAGAAACTAGCAAGCGCATACCATATAGAAGTAGCATAACAACATTTACTAAACACATGATCAAGAGATTCTTCGGCTCGATTATATAGATAACATCTAGAAGCCAAAGCAAAACCTTTGGATTGAAGGAGCTCCATGGTGGGAAGCTTGCAATGTAGAACTTGCCATATGAGAAAAGATATAAATTGTGGAAGATAGTGATGCAAGACATCTTTACTCCAAGTCACTTTAGGAAGAGCCACATGAAAATGATTATAGGCGTACTTACAATTCATTGATCCATTAGAGAAAATAAAAAAACATAGGTATCAAGATTAAGAGAAGATAAACCCACATTGTTAATATTAGCAACAATATGAGGAAAAGAATGAATAAAAGCCGACATGAGATGCCAAGTATCCTCATAATAAATATTAGAAATGGAGGCATGAAGATATTTGAGAGGAAGGGATGCCAATTTTATCAACAATATGATAACCAAGCTAGTTATTAAACTAAAAGCTAAGCTTTGATTGAGCATGAACCACCCATTGGCAACTATCTTGTAAATCAATATAACAGCTCTTAATAGAATTCTAGATGGAAGAGGTAAAAGAAAGACAAGGCTACTTAAAAATAGAAAGGTAACGACTTCGAAGAAAGGAAAAAATAAAACTGGATTCACAAGCAACCCGCCAAGCCAGATTGTAAAGTAAAGCTTTATTGAGCAAAGAAAGTTTCTTTAATCCAACCCCTCTTTCATCCAAAGAGCACAACATTAATCCCATTTGATAGTAACCGATTTTTTAGTTTTAGTATCACTTGTCCAAAGAAAGTTTATAATCGATTCTCCAAACTCTTGATTAACTGAATAGGCCACTTTTAAACCATGAAAGAATGAAGAAAAGATCCATAAATGATTGAATTAATAAGAGCTAATCGACTAGCCATTAATAAAGTACTACCCTTCCCCTTATCAAAATTTGAAAGAATTTTATTAGTAATTACTTGTAACCATTTGCATTGTTTATTGGTGTCAAATTTTACATAGTTTTAGGTATTTAATTCACATTCATTTGTATCTTTTAAAGAGGATTTAGTATAGGAAAGCATATAGAAATATATACTTTTATGTTTTCTTTGTTTTTTGTTAGGGAAAGGAAGAAAGGAGGTGAAAATATGGAAGTTAGGAGCAAATGGAGGGAGAAATAAGTAGAGTAGCTTACTGTTATAAGCGCGACTGAATGAGGGATCATGAACTTGCCCAGGTGTTATCCTCTTAGTGATGTCAAGCCTTTAGCGAGCGCGGATCTCACATGATTGCAGTTCTTCGCAGCATCTTCTTCAGTTGCAAGCGCCACCAGTGCGCGATCACGACCACTTTCACATGGCTGCGGCTGTTGCAAGTGCAACTTATTCATGAGTGCAAATTTTGCCTGAGAGCCATTAATGCACGAGCATGGATCTTCCACGTTTCCAATATAGAACATATTGAGGTGTACTGATTTAAAGAAAATCTAAGGGAAATATGAAAGGACATGTTCTAGAAGGGCTAAAAGGGATAAAAGGCACGAATTACTTGGAGAGGAGGACACATTCTACAAGAGTCACACACACTCATTGAAGGAAAACACACAAGAGAGAGAAGAAGAAGAAGAGAGAAAGAGGAGAAAAAAAAGTTGAAGAAGAGAGACCCATTGGAAGAATCAAACTCCTTTGGATAATATTTTCTTACTCTTATCTCTATTCTTAGTCTCTTATGTAATTTGAATATTGAATGATGGATTTAATAGCCATGAGTGCTAAGTTCTTTAATGTTGTTGGGATTTTAGAAACTCATTTGAATTAAGTTCATTTAATATATTAGTTCTTGTTTATTTATTGTATATTATGTTTGTTAAGCTTTTGTTGAATATTGTATTATGGCAAATTGCAATCCATGTTTGAATCTATACATTGAGAAATAGTGGATTCAATAGACCTATAAATACTTGTTAGATCTTTTAATGACTTGAGTAAGCTTGTATAGATCTAATACTCTTTAAGTTTGTTGAATTCCTTTCTAGTTAGATTTAATCTTATTGTACGATGATGATGAGAATTAAGTTGTATGATAATATTTGATTGATGCTTGTTAATGAGATTAACCTTGCTCGAGACAGATTGTTAATTTGATTTATGAAAACTTGAGGTGCATTAGAACTTGAACTAATATGTTATTTGGCTTGATGATAATATGGTATACTAATTCTTCCGACAATATGTCTTTACCATTGCTAGTTTCTTTAATTATTATTTTGATTTACAATAGCCTCTTTTACATTCCTTAGTTTATTTGTTAATTTGTTAATTTACTTATTTTAAACCAACCACCACCTTTGATAGCTCTAAACATATACAATAGAGATTGATAGGTGGTTAGTCCCCAATCCATATGGAGATGATACTCTACTTATTTCTATATTACTTGTCGACCCGTGCACTTGCCATAAGCAACAAGTTTCTGGCGTTGTTGCCGAAGATTGATGGTTCTAACATCATAATTGATCGATATTATTTTAGATTAGAGTATTTGTTACTTTAGTATTCTATTTTTGACTTGTGATTTCTGTTTTAGGTACTTCAGTGTTATGTATGCATAATACTCGCCGTGCTAGGTAAGAACCTTTACTCTTTATTTCAGACTTGTCGAAGCTTGAAAGAGAGAATAAAAAATTTTTGACTTATGATTTCTATTTTAGGTACTTCGGTGTTATGTATGCATTATACTCGTCGTGCTAGGCAAGAACCTTTACTCTTTATTTCAGACTTGTCGAAGCTTGAAAGAGAGAATAAAAAACTTTTGACTTATGATTTCTGTTTTAGGTACTTCGGTGTTGTGTTTGCATAATACTCGTCGTGCTAGGCAAGAACCTTTACTCTTTGTTTCAGACTTGTCGAAGCTTGAAAGAGAGAATCAAAGGAGATTAAAGAGTACATTGAGTAATATAGTCGTACAAGGAGACCAACCAGCTACTGCAGAAACAACTCTACTTGAGCTCACTATGCTAGGTTTAGAAGGAGCTAAGTAGAGCATTACAAGGCCTAATGTCCAAGAAAATAGCTTTGAGATCAAACCAGCACTCTTACAAATGATCCAATCCACTATTTAGTTTCATGGATTGCCTTCGGAGGACCCAAATATGCACATAGCCTACTTCTTAAAGATATGTGACACATTTAAGTATAATAGAGTCTCTGATTATGTTATTCGATTGAGGCTTTTCCCATTTACTATAAAGGTTAGAGCCAAGGCATGGCTAAATTGTCAACCTCCAGCATCAATCACCACTTGGGATTTACTAACTAAAGAATTTTTAGCAAAATACTTTCCTCTTGCAAAGACGACAAAGATTGTCAATAACATCACCACATTCTGGCAATTTAAGAATGAGTCTTTGTGTGATGCATGGGAGAGATTCAAGGAATTACAAAAAAGTTGCCCACACAATGGCCTTCCCAAAGATGTTCTCATTCGAACTTCCTACAATAGTGTGATAAGGTCTATAAGAGACATAATTGATGCAGCTGTATGGGGATCTTTAATGAGGAAAATCATTGAAGGAGCTTTTGAACTCTTAGAGGAGATGGCCAATAATAATTGGTTATGGCCGTCAGAGAGGTATTTGGCTCCTAAACAAGGAGGAAAACTCATAGTTAATGATGTTACTTTAATTTAAGCACAACTTGCTGCACTAAACAAGAATATTGGTGATTTAGCTATGAGAGATAATCCTATCCCGACCCCATCTACAGCTATGTCTTGTGAACATTGTCATGTGCTTGACCACTTAACTCTAGAATGTGGTTTCAGAGGTGGAAATGTGTATGGAGATGGGACTTTAAAAAATTACAGCTATGTTGGAAACCACTTCCAACCTAGGCAACAAAACAACAACCCATACTCAAACACCTACAACCAAGATTGGAGAAACCACTCCAATTTCTCATGGAGTAATAACCAAAACTCTTAAGGCTTCTTAAACCAATACCCTAAACCAACACTACCAGCTGGATTCCAAGCCAAGTCTATTGATGAGAGATTTGCTACTATAGAGTCAAAATTTGATAAATTTATGAAAGCTGTTAGCTCAAAGATCAATAGTCAAAATGAGAAGTATGACCAAATGTTCAAGAACCACTCTTCATCAATCCACAACATAAAGGTTCAACTTGGCTAACTAGCAAATGTAGTTACTACTAGAAGTCAAGGCCATCTTCCAAGCAAGACGGAAGTCAACCTGAAAGACCAAGTCAAGGTAATCACCTTGAGAAGTGGTAGAGAACTTCAAGGTCAATAACAACTGCCATTGAAGGCTAATGAAGATAAAGAGCAACAAGAAGTAAAAATTAAAGATGTACAAGCTGAAATAAAAGAAAAGAAATTTGAAGAATCAAGGGAGAATCAAGTGGAGCAGCCACCAATTGTTGATATATCAAACTATGCTCCAAGACTACCCTTTCCTTTGAGATAGAGGAAGATGAATGACGATGAGCAATAGTTTGCTAAGTTTATAGAAACCTTTAAGAAGTTAGAGTTGAAGATACCACTCTCAAAAACATTAAATGAAATGCCAAAGTACGCAAAGTTCTTCAAAGACATTATTACCAACAAGCAAAAATTGAATGACAACGAGAAAGTGCCTTTAACGGAGACTTGTAGTTCCATCATTTCAAGAAAAATTCCAGTCATGCTCAAAGATCCAGGGAGTTTTACAATTCCTTACACTCTTCATTCTAAAGAATTTCCTAAATTCTTGTGTGATTTAGGTGCTAGCATTAATCTTATGCCTTTTTCTTTTTTCAGGGAGTTTAATCTTGGAGAAGTGATCAATACCAACATGACTCTTCAGCTAGTTGATCATTCAATTAAAAAACCATATGGAGTGGTTGAAGATGTGCTTGTTCGAATTGACAAATTCATATTTCTGGTGGACTTTGTGATCTTGGATTATGAGCAAGACAAGCATTGCCCTTTAATCTTAGGAAGACCTTTTCCCAATATGGGAAGGGCTATGATTGATATGTATGAGGGAAAGGTCACCCTAAAAGTCGAAGAAGAGAAAGTGAATTTTGTGATGAATAGGTTTATCAAGGACATGAAGGTGATGATCCTAATGAAAAAGGAAAGATCATGAACAAAGAAATCAAGGAAGCATCATTAATTCTGAAAAATCCTCAGCCTATTTCAAATTAAAATCCCTTGCCTTCTTAAGTTGAGAACAAGGTGAAGAGAGCCAAATCAAAAGTGACTTTAAAGAAGAAGGCTAAGCAAGTGATTAGGATGGTGTATATTCCTAGGAAATATACTTATTCAAAAGGTAAAATGAAGATTAGTTCAACAAATGATGAAAACGAAGAACATCACCCATTGATTAACATCAAGGATGAGGGATGCTCTTGCTCGTCATTCACTTGACACATTTAATTACAAGGGCATGGTCAAGCTAGAGACCTTAAATTAGCATGTTTTTATTTATAATTATTATTTGTTTAAATGTTTGTGTAGTTCAATTTTTCTTTTAATTTTTGTTTAATGTTTTAATTTCATTTGCTTTTTGATTGTGCATACTTTCAAGCTAAGTGTGTTAGAAGTAATGTGTGAATTTTGGTATTTTATTGGGTGCAGGGAAAAAGTCACGATTGCTGCTACTCACACGATCGCTCAATCAGTTCTCTAGGCAGAAGACACGATCGCGTTGCAAGTCAGGATTGCTATTTGCTCAACAGTCCAACTCTGGTGCCTAGTTTGCTCTAGTGCCTAGTTTACGCTTGCAAAAAATGAGCAATTATGAGAGCCAATCCTTTCAAGCTCAAATTCATCTATTGTAATCGTAAGTTATCTGCGATCGCGTCTACCTGCATTTTAGCTATCTATTTTCATCTGTTGTGATCGCTGGTTAACCCTATTTTGTAATTAAAAACAAATACCACCCACTTCCCTCCTCCACTTCTTTTTCAAAACCCACGATCTTTAAATTACTGCGATCTCCAAAAATCACCCAAATCTCAAATCTCTAATTTAAATCTCTCTAAATTTTCTACATTCAATCTCTCCTACTTCTATTTTAACCCTATCCCTCTTCAATTTCTCCCTAAATTGCCACAAACCCTATTTCCCCAAATTTCACCTCTTCCCCCAAAAATAGAGCATTCATAAGCCTCAATCCAATGTCATCATCAAGAAGCAAGAAGAGGGCAAAGATAACTAGGAAACAAGTGCTCCAGGATGATAAAATCAATCTAGCATCCAAATATGGCGCCCCATTTTTTATCTGCATGCCTAAGGAAGGAGATAAGTATCTTTCTCTTTCCCAAACGAATTTGATGGTTCTAAATGTTTGAATCTAGGCACATTAGTGGGTGTTAAACTTAAAGATAAAGTTTTGGAGCTCTGTGATAGGTTATGTTGGAGGAATTTTATGGAAATGAATCACTCTATGTTTAGAGAGTTAACAATATAGTTTTACAAAACTCTAAAACTCTCTAATTATGTCTATAGAAAGTTTGATTATAGGCTTAATAAAAAACCGATTACCATTGATTATGACACCATGCTGCTATGTTTGGGTTCCCAAAAGGAGGGATTTGTGAAACACCAAACAGATATAAATCCAGGGATTTTTAGAGAGAGATCATAACACCAGATGTGGTTTGGATGTGAGGGGTTCACCAAATGGGTTAATCAGAGATCACAACTATGTGATAATGACCAAGTTTGTGTGTCATTCTATTTTTAGAAAGATGGAAAGCAATAAGGTTTCGAGGCAGGAATTGTTAATATTATGGTGTATGCATACATCTGCAAAGGTCTCCACCACATACTTCATTTTGTAGACCTTGTCGCATGTAGCTAGAGCTCTTAAGGCATCGATCTTGATGTGCCACATTGTAGCAGGTTTGGCAATGCATTTTCAAGTTTTTAACCCTCTTACTGCTGAAATGTCAACTATTCTGCATGAGAGATTGAATTGGCTTGTGCTTATG
Organism: Mallotus repandus; assembly: GCA_949671775.1. Classification (NCBI taxonomy): domain Eukaryota; kingdom Viridiplantae; phylum Streptophyta; class Magnoliopsida; order Malpighiales; family Euphorbiaceae; genus Mallotus; species Mallotus repandus. The sequence continues at coordinate 558 of CATIWM010014263.1, read as the reverse complement.
AGAGCTGAGATATTAAAATCCAATTCAGAGTTAGGGGAGCCTTTAATAAGAAAGTGATTTCACATGAGGCGGTCAGCGTCCTAGAGAAGAAATCTGCCTCATATTGCTCAGGGTAAGGAATCAAAATCTGAAGAAGAGGAGGAGGAAGAGGAGTAGGAACTGCATCTTCTACTACTTGCCCCAGCTCAAGTAGACATAACACAAGTTTTGGAAAAGTTGGACCTCTTCAAATCCTCCATGGAGTCTAGATTCGAAAAACTCGAGAAGATGGTGACAAAAAGATACAATGATGTCAATGATTGCCTCATTGACATTAAAAATGAGATTTCATACCACCATTTCAAACTCCAAGAATATTTCAAGGCTTCAGGCTGCTCAAATCTTCCTTTACCCTCTCCTCAGAGGCCTAGAGAACCACTGTCTCTCTATGCAACTTTGGAGCAGTCACCTCCAGGCTCTCCGCCATGAGGGGAGTAAGCTTGTTGTTTTCCCTAGTTTTTAATTTTTCTTTTTAGTTTATTTTTAGTTTTCTTTTATTTTTCTTTTAAGTATTTTTCA
>CATIWM010014195.1:0-11062 GCA_949671775.1 Mallotus repandus | reverse complement strand
GTTGGATGCAAATTCAGCATGTCATCAAATCCTGTGGGAGTCAATCTCTTCATCTCCTCCATGTTAGCTTCAAAATCAGGCATGTTGGTGGATTTTGCACATTTCCAGAACTGTTGTTGCAAGTCACGAAGCTTGTGCTTCTTCCTCCAATTGGCATACAAGTGCCTAGCACAACACCTTTGCTCTGCTTCAGGCAGCATATTGGTGACAACATCAAGTAATCCTTACACATGAAGCCATTATCAAATTAATTTTAGGAAATAAGAAATCTTTAAACATGTAATCAAACAAATAAAATAAATAAAGAGTTAGCTTACCTTTTGTTGGTCAGTCATAATAGTCCAACCATCTCCATTTTCCATAAGCAAGTCCTTTGCTAGAATCTCAATGAACCAGTGCCAATTCACTCTATTTTTTCATGTTACTATAGCCCATGCTACTGGGAACATTTGGTTGTTCCCATCTCTTCCAACAGTTATAAGAACCTCACCCTTAATTGTCCCCTTTAGAAAGCATCCGTCCAAGCCTAAAATCCTTCTACATCCACCTAACAAACCTTTTTTTCAAATAATAAAAACTTATATATATCCTATCAAACACTGGCAAATATGTTGGGATGGGCCTGTGAACCCTCAAATCACATGTGTTACCTGGATTAGTCTTAAGAATTTCCCCTATGTAATCCCACAGTCTCCTATATTGCTCTGTTAAATCTCCTTCAAGCTTTGCCATAGTCAATTGCTTAGCCCTTCTCAACCGTGTTAAGGTAAGATTAACCTTTAAAACTTCTTTCACTAAATCTTTCAAATCAATCAATCTAATCGCATGAATGCATCTATACTTGCATAAGCTGCCAACCACTTAGTAGTAACCCTCTTATTCTTTGAACTAACAGGACATGTATGGTCCTCAAAGAAGGTCTTGATTTGAAAGTGGTGAGTGACATTGTCTCTAGAAGCATAAACCATCTAAGGACAGGTTTTCTTCAAACATACAACTCTTGTTTGGTCTATTGTATTTCTGATAAATTTAATGGCTCTCCTCTCTTGGATTGAATATCTGGTCAACACTTCCTTGAACTCTTTGGGCCCCTTAAATGTCATGCCAAGAGCAATGACAATTTTGTCAGCAGCTAAATTATAAGTAGGAAACCTACTCTTAATCCTCACAGTATGGTCATCATCTGAACCATCTGTGCTCACACAACTGTAGTTCCTATCAGAGTCAAATTTTGCATATTCATTGTCAATTTCATCTTTAACCTATGTCCTCCACTTTGTAAATTTATCTCGAACTATTTCTACAGCAGTAGCAGCAGCAGCGTTTACACTTTGTATATATTCTTCTACAACCCCCTTGAGCTTTAGCTTGACTACCAATTTCATTTGAACTATCAACAACTCTTCTACCCTTTCTATTTACTTTCCTTAATGCTTCCCTTATAACCACTAACTCTTCATCATCATTGTCTAACAACATATCCGGATCAATAAACAAATTTGGGTCATCTTGGTCTTGGTCATCTGCATCATGGTATTCAGCATTTTGGTTTTCTGCAGTTGAAACACCTGCAATTTTTTCCTTGCCCAAAACCTGCATTAATTTCTTCCACTTGCACCTGTTCTTGATTTACATTAATCTCTTCACCTCTAAGCACTTCTTCTTTTATTTGACTCAAAACATCATCTCGTAAATAGTCATTTAAGTTCACTTTTTCAGCAGATCCCAATGTAACATTTACTTCCTCTGCCAAAGAAGGTTATGTGACAACTACATTAACTTCACCTCCTAACTCTCTCTCATCCCCATTTACTTCATTTACTGCCTCACCTGTGCTCTGCTCCTGTTATTTCTCTACACCCTCTCCACTACCCTAACTTACACTTTCTTCCACAGCTTGGTCAAATTTCTCATATTCTCTTGTCACATGTTTACCGTTGTAAGCTACATTTTGCTCGAAATAAAGCTCAATTTTTAGATTATTTTTTAATAGTTCTATGAACCTTTGAAAGGTCCCCTCACATTAAAAGAGCAAACCATGTGCTAAAGACATGTGGGGTTGCCTAAAATGTATTCTTACAACTTCCTTATTGCCCCTTGTGATGCTATTTAAAGCATCCATAACATCTTCATAGGACACCATTTTTTCAATATTGACTTTAAAATGGACTTCTTCCCATTAACATATTTTTTTTTGTCCTTTTGGAAAATGGACCCTGACACATCGCTCCTAGCGACTAATAACATTACCTAAAAAAATGCAGCTCGACAGTGCAAACGACAGAAATTTAAGGTCCCAGACCCGATAATTAATATAGAAACGACAAATCTATCTGAGCCACATGAAATGGCATGACCATCAGGCTATGGCTATGGCTATGGATTTAAACCCTCAAACGAATATATATGTATATAATTCTTGAAGACAAATAGTTGTTCTTTACAAGGCAATAAAATCTTTCTTTCTAATCCATGGAGACAGCAGAGCTTGTTTTCATCCCTGCACCTGGCGTTGGCCACCTTGTTCCTATGGTGGAGTTGGTGAAGCTTATGGCTAGCCGCAATGAACACCTCTACTTCACTATTCTAGTCATGAAGCCACCCCTATTTGACACCAATATTACCAATTACATAAGCGCAGTTGCTTCCTCTTCAAGATCCGATCGAATCAATCTCATCAATCTCCCTTCAAATGATGATGCACCAGCACACAAACTCAGCAACTTCCTTGAATCATTCATCGAAAGCCAGAAAACCCATGTCAGAGAAGCAGTTTCTCAGCTCATTATGGCCGAGTCAAGATCTCCACCACCACGAAATCTTGCTGGGTTCATTGTTGGCATGTTTTGTACGACAATGATAGATGTAGCAAACGAATTCGGTGTTGATTCTTACGTTTTTTTTCCTTCAAGTGCTGCATCTCTCGGTTTAATGCTTCACCTGCAAGCTCTTAACGATGACCACAACGTTGACACTACCCAGTACAAAGACTCCGATGTTGAGCTGATCGTGCCCAGCTTCCATAGCCCAGTTCCTGCCAAGGTACTGCCTTCTGTTGTTTTTAACAAAGATTGGCACCCTCTTTACTACGGCAGCGCAAGAAGGTACACAGAGACCAAGGGTATTATTGTAAATACGTTAATGGAGCTAGAAGCCCATGCAATCAGTTCCATTCATCTTCCTGTGTACCCTGTGGGTCCTATCTTGAACGTCAAAGGTGAAGGCCATGATCATTTCAGTTCATCCCACACGAAAGATGAGATCATGGCTTGGCTTGATGATCAACCTCCATTATCTGTAGTGTTCCTGTGCTTCGGGAGCATGGGAAGCTTCTGTGAGGATCAAGTGAAAGAGATAGCTTATGCATTAGATCGTAGTGGGTACAGGTTCTTGTGGTCTCTACGCCAACCCTCTCCAAAAGGTAAGATGCAATTTCCTACGGATTATACTAATCCCGACACTGCATTACCTAGTGGATTCCTAGATCGGACGGCTGAGATTGGAAGAGTTATAGGTTGGGCTCCACAAGTGTCCATCTTGGCACATCCATCAATTGGTGGGTTCGTGTCACACTGTGGGTGGAATTCCATACTGGAGAGCCTATGGTATGGTGTTCCGATTGCCACGTGGCCATTATTCTCAGAGCAGCAATTGAATGCTTTTGGGTTGATAGTTGAATTAGGATTAGCCGTTGAGATTAAAATGGATTACAGAAAGGATCCTTTTCCAAGTGATGATGAAACAATTGCGAGTGTTGATGATGTTGAGAGAGGGATAAGGTGTGTTATGGTACAAGATAGTGTTGTGAGGAAAAGAGTAAAGGAGATTAGCGAAAAGAGCAAGATTGCGTTGATGAACGGTGGATCTTCTTCCTCTTCTATAGATTCTTTGATCGCAAAAATAATGGAGAACATAAGGTGATTGTCTTGTGTCGTGCGTGTGTGTGTATCTATATATATATATATATATATATTTCCATTAAGTGAAGCTTTTTATTTATGGGATGTATTTTTAATTTGCAATTTATATTTTATTATTAAAAATAAAGGAAAGCTTTGTACCCCAAAAAAGTCAGAAATAAAAATAAATATTCACATCTCATTTAACATGAGATGGATTTAGATAAAATCCTTGTAATAACAAAATCTTTGTTAAATTGGGCATTAGAACATTTAGAAGTGACCAAAATCATATTTTTTGGTCAAAATTTCTAATTAAAAGAATATATTTCTTCAAATTTGAGAAGTAAACTATCGTCTAGTTTTCATTTACAAATTTTTAAAAAATCGAGTTCAAAATTTTCATTCATTGGTCATGATTCATTTTAGTGAAATTTTATTAATTTAATGATAGATAACCTTTAAAAAAAATTTTTGATATTAGATGAAAGTTTAATTAGTTTGCATTTTTATTTGATTATTTGATACGTTTAATTTGATATTGCACATAAAACATTTAATAGTTTAAATATGTAATAATTAAAATTTGTGCATTAATTCATTAATAATTATGAATACATTTTATATTTAGCTAAGTAATTAAATAAAAAAATTAATTAATTAATGAAAATTAATTAACATAAATAAGCATAATTTTTTATGACTTTTGTAATTATATTAATTCCAATTTAAATTAGAGTTTTAACTAATTAGATAAGTTGGATATTGTTTGAATCCAATTTCAAATTTGGGCTAAATTCCATCAAAATTTCAAGTGACTTTTTTAAAAATAACTAAAAAAGGAAAAATAATTTTAAAAATACTGTTAACTTTTTTTTTTTACAAAAATATTATTTTTCTTCCTTCTTTTTCCTTTTGCTGCTTTAACCCATCCTTTCTTCTTCCTTTGCTCATAGCTGAAAGAATTCCATCTCTTTTCCATCCAAAACAATAGGTTTGGCCTCTGGTTAACCTAAATAAAGTTACGACCTTATTTGCAGCATATAAAATTCATCACCTAAGTCATTAGTTTTTATTTACGGTTACAAGTTGCTTAGTTGTTGTAATCAATTGGTGCCACTGTATGTGATAATACTTTAGCATTTTTTTTTTGAGAATAAAAGATCATTAAGCCCAAAGGCAAAGGAAACACAGAAAAACCATAATCTTGGCACCATGAAAGAAATCATGGGTGTCATTAACGGTTCTCTTGCAACAATGCTAAGTATGAGAACATTGAATGACAACCACTAACTATTTAAGCACAAGAACTTAAGATAAAGATTAGTTAGTGACTATAAAAAATAAAAAGCATAGAGAAACTAATCCAGCTGTGTAGGACTGACGGCAAGTGCTTCATCAGTAGCATATGCAATTGTCTATTTTGCTAGCTGGTTTTTTTTTTCAAAGAGTTGGATGAGGTCTGTCTCCTGGTCTAGCTAAGAGCTTTGGTCTGACTCTTCTCATGGGAATTTTTCTGGTTTTGGTATTTGGCTTGTCTGTGCCAAACAGGGCTTGAGCAGAGAGAGCAGGAGAGACTGGAGGGGGTCCTGTCGCGCCCTTTTCTTGTTGGGGTTTTATTCTTGTTGAGATAACTTAGTGGCTTCAAGAGTTACTACCACTTCGTAGAGGCTACCTTCATCCTGGCTAGCAGTTGGATGTCTGGTAAACTTTTCCTCTTTTTTGTCTGACACTAGAAAGCCTGTGTTAGAAAGTATGGCTTGGCCACTTGAAGTGGTTGAGGTATTAGCTTGGAAGCTAACTGGAGCAGTTGGAGTAAAGAGAGAGGCTTTTGCAGCTGGAGTGGTTGGGACAGCAGTTCCTGACATAGCAGGAGTTGGAGGAGCTGAAGTAGTCATTCTTTGAGTCGTGTTGCTGCTTTGTCCTATGCTTAGGGTCGATAGCATAGAGACAGTGTTCACTAGGGATGGCGAAGGAGTAGATTTTCCATTTGTAGCAGGACTTGTATTATTCATCAATTGGTTTTGAGCTGGAGTTTTCTGGTATTGAGATCTAGTAATAGTTGGAATAGGATTCTGATGAGCTGCATTTGTGATTCTGATCCATCACCCTTTTGCATTCCCAACTGAGTTTCTTCGAGGCAATGCTCAGATCCAAGGACTATAAATTTGGTCAGTAATAGCAGCATGATCCCGAGCCTCTTGGGTTTTTATGATTCTGCAACAATTTGTTTAATGATATAGCATTCCACACCAAGAACAGAAACTTGGTAGTCTTTCATACATAAAGGCTATCCATTCTTCCTTTCCTGGCCTACGATTATAAAAACCTTTTGGCAAGGGGGCTTTAAGGTTTAGTTTGATTTTGATCTTGAGAATTGGATCCCAATCTTCATCATTTAACATAGGATCATCAAAATTAGCAAGCCCTTCAAAGATAGAAACAACAATATTCCTAGCATTTATTGGAGTGATTTGATTCATAGGAAGACCATGGATTTGGACCATAGAGAAATCAATTTCCTCTATGGCTTTGTTGTGAGTCCAGTCCTTAACTATAAGAAGGTTTCAATGAACTAACCATAGAGCACCTTCCAAGATTCTAATCTTGTCATTTTCAGAATCAAACACAAATATAAAGGTATTTGGAATGTCCATATCCTTGACACCCAATAAAGTAGCAAATGCCCATACCTGAGAGATAATAGAGTGAATTTTTTTGCATTGTATCTACGATCCCCCAATATCCTTCAGCTAAGATTGGTTTAGTTCATTGGACATCTGTTTGTGGAGAGTCCTCCAGAGTGAGAGCATGCGCCTACAAAGTGATGTTAGTGATGACTTCATTGCCTTTTAAGTTTGATCCGCTAGCCATAGTCGTGAACGAAATGGAGAGCAGTTTACATAGGGGTGTTGTTGTTATTTTATTATAGAGGTTAAGTGGTATGGGAGGCTTAGGAGGAGTGTTTAAATAGTAAATTTCTAAGGGATGGCTGAGGAGTAGGAGAGCTAGTAGGTAAGCGAAAAGGCATTTTGGAGGTAATGGGTGTATGTATTGGGAATGGGAAGCGTCTTTAATGCATGCAACTGCTTGAGCAGCTCTATCACCTTGAGAGAACAAGACTCTCATTATCTCTTTACTATCTTTCTACTATTATCTTATGAGATGAGCATATTATTGAAGAAAATATACTTTAGCATTAATTAAAAAAAAATGTTTCATATTAATGTCAAAGTCGTTAAATCTAGCATTCCAGTGTTTATTTTTCTTGTGAATAATCATCATCATACCCATATAATTTGGCGCCAGTGAATGATGGTTAAAATGCACATCATGTGGAGGCAGTGGTAGTTGTGCTTCTTCTATTACATTGATGAGGCAACATGGACGGGTTGTTTCCAAGGATTTTGCTTTATTAGTGTTCAGTCCACGACCATGATTATGCCTTTGAATATTATAAAATTGCTAATTTGTTATAATTAAAATTTTCACAAATATTGTAAAATTGTCATGATATATTAATTGTGATAATAAAAAATTATCATGAAGTTGTCACATAATATTCCGATGCAAAAAGTCTATCATAAAATGTGTCAATTAAAAATTATTACTTATTAAATTTTTTATGACAATAAATTAAATGTCACAAAAAATATTGTTTGTGACAACATATATAGTAACAATTAAAATTATAATTGTCACATAAAAATTACATTGTCACAAATACAATACTATTTTTCATGACAATATAATTTAGGAAAAATTACAAATTTAGTGTCTCAACTTTTGTGGTTTTTCTATTTGAGTTTCTGAACTTTTTTTTTTTGCAATCAAGCGTTTGAACTTTAGAAAAGCATACCAATGTAGTGTCTCTAGCCGATTTAATGTTGACTGGATTTTCAGTAAGATCAAACGGGATCTACTTTTATCCCAGTTATTAACCATGTCATTTGCCACAGGTGTTGCGTTATTTAAATGATAAAATTACCCTTATTCAGTCACCCTTAATGTCTGCGGCGGAAGTTAATTTTTGTCAATTTATGATCTTTAATAAGGTTAATTTTATCCTTTAAATAATGCAATACACGTGGCACATGGCATAACTAATAATTGTGATAAAAGTGGGTCATATTTGATCTGACTTAGCATCCAGTCAACATTAAATCTGCTGCAGACACTACATTGGTATGTTTTTCTAAAGTTCAGACACTTGATTGCCAAAAAAAAAAAAGTTCAGCCACTCAAATAGAAAAACCACAAAAGTTGAGATATCAAATTTGTAATTATTCCTATAATTTATTGTTCCAAAAAGTGCATATAGTGACACTATTAATTGTCACAGTAATTATACTAACTAATCAAGATTATATTAGTGACAATTTTATATGTCACAAAGGATACTAATAGTGACAATATTTTATGGTCACAAATTAAAAATCATGTATTAGTATCATAAATTAATAAGTAGCTCATTCTTATATTTAAGGGATAATTGCTATTTCCCCCCTGTGTTTTGGCCTAATACACTATTTAATCCCTGACATTTGCAATTCATGTACTATTTCATCCCTAACATTTGCAATTCATGTACTATTTCATCCTTGACAGAGGGACTAATGAATGTTAACTGTTGCAAATGTCAGGGATAAATAAATATTTTTTCAAATGTCAAGATGAAGTAATGTATTAGGCCAAAATACAGGGAAAAATAGCAATTCTCCCTATATTTAATTTTATCATCACCAACAATATTTAAATTTTAACTATTTTCAATTTTAATATAATATTTATATAAAATTTTGACTTTAAATATTTGGAAAACTTTTTATTTAATAGTTATCATAACTACCATAACAAAATAACAACATAATAGTTTTTTAATTGGAACAATTTATAGAGAAAAGTTGGAACCAATTATTTATTTACTAACAATGTCGGATTCAATAACAAGAAATTAAAAGTGACAAAAGAATATATTTTGTGACAATATAATATTAAATTGACGCAAATATTAAAATTTATTCGTTACAACTTTTAACTTGTAACAAAAAAAATCCATTATATTTATAATGGTGACAACTAAAATTTGTCACTTATAAACTGAAAATTTTAATGACAATATTAAATATGTCTTTTAGTTGACAAGTTAAACTTGTCACAAAAATATTTTTTATTACATTTAAAAATATTGTCACAAAAAGTTCTACTTTTAATTTTATAATAATAATTAATGATATTATTGTGATAAATTGTCACAAAATTTTAATATATTTATGAAAAATTAATATATTGTCATATATTATTCAGTAGAAATTAATAAATTAAGTATTGTAACATATCATAAAATTATTATCATTTATATAATTTTTTTGTGATAATTAATTTTGTGATCATAAAAATATTGTAACTAATAAATAAATTTGTAGTAGTTCTAGCGATGCTTAACTAGGCTGAATCTTTATGATCCATACATGATACATCTAACAAATTCCATAAAACAAATGGAGTGTGTTTTATAGTACATTCCAATGCATTTATTTTAGAAATAATCAATTTTTTTCTCTGCACTTTTATTATTATTTTTTGACTTTACCTCCAACATTTTTATTTGCATGGATTGAGTTCTTACACTTTTATTTCTCAGCACATTAAAGACTTCTGTAACTGTGAGTGAGAAAGTGAATCTCAATCGCCGTTAAATGAGAGTGAGACTTTCTTTACGAATAAATATACTTTTTAAAATTTTTTACTTTAACCCTTGTACTTTTATTTTTATAAACATTAATTCTTTACACTTTTATTTTTATATATATTAAGTCCCTAATTAATATAAATTAGCAAACTTTTGTCAACTATATATATAATTTAATTATTCATACTTATTTTTTTTAATATAAACTAGTATTAAATGATAATCACTCTTATGAAAATTAAATATAAATAATATAATAGTAATTTAGTCTTTTAAATTTTTATTTAATTTTAATAAAAATAATTCAAGCAAAAATTTTAATAATATAGATTAGTATTAGATTATAATTAATAAAAAGACAAAATAATTTAAAAATATTTATGTTAATAATAAACATTCAATTAGAAGTTTAAATGAGTTAAATTATAACTATATAAATGTTAATAATTAGCTAAAATATTTATTGAAAGTGAAAAAATAAAAAAAATATTTAAGAATATTTAGGATTAATTTTTTAAAAATTTAAAATATATAAATATATTAAAAAATTTAAAAATTATAGGAACTAAATAAGATAATTTACTATGTATTTATAACATTTCGAAAGGACTTAATATATAGAAAAATAAAAGTACGAAAAGTCAATATGTAGTAAAATAAAAGTATAAGATGTCAATACATGCAATTAAAAGTGCAAAGAAAAATATTAGTTATTTTTTTTTTAATATGGAAATGAATGATTTATGGGTACCTAATGGCATTAGGTTAGAATTGTGGAACACTTGCCATTAGGCTAGTGTCATTTAATTTTCCAACCTTAGATTCTTCGCATTGAGTGTTACAGTTTGATTAGTTTATTTTATATCCTCATTGTTTGTTGTATGCTAACACTCAATGCGAAGAATCTAAGGAAGATTTCTAGCATACAACAATGAGAAGCAATAAAAATTGGGAGGTAAAGTGGTAACTCTTTACCAAACGCATTTTGAGGTGTAAAATTTGACTTTTGTCATCGTTGATTTAAAATGGAAGGACTGCCTTCTATTATATAATCCATTAATGCTAAGGTCATATTATCTCCCAATTTGCCAAAAACAAAAATAATGTATTTTTACTGTATCAATAAAATTTAAAAATACAAACGATAAATTAATTTAGAGTAATAGTAAAAAATTAAAATTGATGTACAATTAATTTTTTATGATAAATTTGTGGTATATTCAACAAAGTAATAATATATAATTATTTTAAAACTGATTAACCTTAGAAACTATTTTAAAACAACCAATTTTTTTGATCAAAACAACCAAATTTTCAATTAAAACAATTGTTGAAACAACCAAAAATAACTACTATAAAACAACCTTGTAAAATAGAAAATAAACCAACAAAAACAACCAAAAACAACAACCAAAACAACCAAAAAACATAAAACAAATGTAAAAAAACAAAAAAACCATAAAAATGACCA
>CATIWM010014190.1:0-10524 GCA_949671775.1 Mallotus repandus | reverse complement strand
AAAATGAATAAATTGAAAGTTTGAGAGCTTTGATGAATGCTTAAGAGAGAATGAATGATAAACAAGTTTCTTAGCATTCAATAGAGCTCTTGGAGGTGTTTATATAGATAAACACTCAAAAATATAGTTGTTGGATGAATCAATTATGTCTCCAACGACTATAAATGATTTTTGTATATTCTAGGACATTTTTGCAGCTTTATGGACGCTCACGATCGTGAGGAGGAGGTTCTGGCTCGTGAGGAGGAAAATACTAGCCGTTGCCTTTGAAACAAGTCAAAAATTCCCATTTTTTGCTGTTAGGGGTGTGCTCACGAGTGGCTCATGATCGTGAGCATCACTGCCCAAAAGGCTCAAAAAGGATACTATAGGAGGTTGCTCGTGAGACGCTCGTGAAGGTGCTCATGAGCGTCACTAAAGATGATCGAATTAGCCTTATCTTTCTTCACAAAAGTTGTACATAATTGTCTTATATTTCCATATCACTTTGAATCATCTCAATTGGAAATCTTTAACTCAAGATATTACTCAAATACTAAGAGCTGATCAACTTAAGATGAAAGATGCATATGCCGACTTTGATTCAATATTTTCATATCCAAATGAATTTGGATTTTGACAAGTAAGCTCAATTCGGAAAGGTTAAGATGTCTAATTCAAATGTTAATAAGATCACTTCCTTATTTTAGATCTCTAAGAATGTTGAAATCTTCCTTGAATCTCGGAGGTCACATTAGCCCAAGAGCATACTTAACTCCATTTTGATTTGCATGATAGTCCCAGCTTATACACACTTAAATAAACATGTTAAATGCTCAAAACTAAGACTTTTAAGATCAAAATCAAGATTGATTATTGCTAAGGTCAACACATCCTTTATCGCCTTCTTGAAGAAACTCTTTCTCAAGAAATATGGCATCTCTGTTTACAACAACAACTTGTTCAGCAGGAAAATAGAAATAATATCCTAAACTATCTTTAGGATATCCAATGAATGTGCTTTGAATTGATCTTGCATCCAATTTATCTGATTTCAGCTTTTTGATATAAGCTGGGCATCCCCAAATCTTAACATGCTTAAGACTTGGTGTCTTACCATGCCATATCTCATATGGTGTGGTACAAACAGACTTAGATGGAACACGATTTAGGATGTAAGCAGCAATTTGTAATGCAAAACCCCAAAAGAAAGTAGGAAAATTTGTATAGCTCATCATTGATCAAACCATATCTAATAGAGTTTGATTCTTCCTTTCGGATACACCATTTAATTGAGGTGTGCCAAGTGGAGTTAGTTTTGAAATAATGCCATGTTTCTTAAGAAATTCAATAAATTTAGTACTTAAGTATTCACCTCCTCGATCCGATCATAGGATTTTAATACTCCTCCCAGTTTGGTTCTCTACTTGGACTTTGAATTCTTTGAACTTTTCAAAGTATTCACTTTTATATTTCATTAAATATAAATGTCCATACCTTGATAGATCATCTATAAAGGTAATGAAGTAGTAGAACCCGCCTTTTGCCATTTGATTAAATAGCCCACATACATCACTATGTATTATTTCTAAAATTTCTTTAGCTCTTTCCATTTGTCCAAAAAATGGTGATTGGGTCATCTTGCCTTGGATACAGGCCTCACAAGTTGGATTTCTTGAGGATTCATGATTACTCAAGATTCCTAATTTTTCCAACTTTGTGATTCTATCATCCACAATATGACCTCATCTTAAGTGCCATATGTATTTTGGATTAGAGGCATTTTGTATTAGCATTGTATTAACAACATTTAAATTGGTTGGATATTGTTTGTTATTGGATTTATTATCTATATAATAAAGACCATGCAATATATAACCCATGCCAACTATCTCATTGTCAAAATAGATAGTACATAAATCTCTTTCAAATAAAAACTTATAACCTTTTTCTAATCAAACTAGAAATAGAGATGATGTTCTTCTAAGCATTAGGTACATATAAAACATTGTTCAATAACAAAACATGATCATTTAAGTCAATAAAGGTGGTTCCCATAGCTTTGGCAGTAACACTTGCTCTATCTCCAAGCTTTAAAGTCACCTCATTTGACCCTAACCTTCTTTCACTTGTTAGATCCAGTAAGGAAGAACATATATGAGAACTAGGAACGATATCCAATACTCATGCATTAGATGATCTCTTAGAACATTTAGATACAATTAAATTAGAGAAAGTTTCACCTTCTCCAATCTTGTCCTTTCCCTTTATTAATTCGAGGAACTTAGGATAATTTCTTTTCCAATGTCTATCTCCTTAGCAACAGAAACATTTTCCTTTGCCTTTGTTCTCAACTCTCCTTTTGCCTTTGTTTTTGCTTACACCTCCCGTAGCTTTACGAACTCTTTCCTTAGCTTTCTTACTTTTGTTGCCCTTATTCTTCTTAGTCCCACTAGAAGAGGCAATCAAAGCAACCTCCTTCCCTTTTTCATTATGAATGGCCTTTTGGGCCATTACAAGCATGTTCAATAATTTTGTAAGAGTGCACTCAATTTTATTCATATGAAAATTGGCAATGGTTTACCCAAATGACTCCAGAAGGGATTGTAAGATTAAATCAGTTTGGAGTTGAGCATCCATCATGAAATCAAGACTCTCAAGTTCCTCAATGGAATGAATCATAGAGTTCGCGTGAGCTCTAACATCATTTCCTCACTTCATTTTAGCACTGAAAAGCTACTTAGATATCTCATATCTAGCGGTCCTACTTTGTTAACCAAACAACTCTTGTAGGTGAAGTAGGATTTCCTTGCATTAGTGTACTTCTCATGTTCTCTATGAATTTCATTACACATAGAAGCCCACATAATGCAACGTGCTTGTAAGTCATCATCTTTCCATTTTTGAAGAGTGTCACACTCTTCTTGCATAGTATTAGGTGGAAGGGGTCTGGGAGGACTTTGTTCCAAAATATATAGAATGCGTTCAGAGGCCAAAATAACTTTTAAATTTCGTTGCCAATCAATAAAATTTTGTCTAGTGAGTCTATGGTTTTCAAGAATGATGCTTAGTGGGTTTGATGACCTCACATTATCAAATTACTGCAAAATATAACAAGATTATTAGTTATAATGACATTGATTAATCATAATGGCCTCCCAATAACTTGGCGAATCCTACACTTCCAAAGTAGGAAATGAAAATCCCTTGTTGGATGGATTTTCTAGTGGCTGATGGAGTTCTTAATGGGTCACTAATATCCCTTAGGTACACATTTCCATTCTTGGAATATTAGTTTTCATTAAGTGGACAACCATTTTCCATCACATCTTAAATGAGATTCCATCAATCCGGCTCCTAATGCTTAGAGACCTCAGGTACACATAATTGCCATTCTTGGTCTATTCATATTAGTCACACCATTGAATCAGTGTATTGTATGGATTTGAACACTATAAACCTCATGTACTCCTATTTGTCATTCTTGGCCCATAATGTATCCATACACCCACAACATCTCATGCTTAACAATAACACTGCATAAACCTCTTGGTCTTTATGTGCACCCCTATATATCTATAGCCAATGTACATAATCCAAAACCATATAAGTTATTACTCCAATGGAGAGCCAATACCTAAATTTTGTTTGGAAGATTTTTGGGTCATTAATTAAGGTCTCACTTTGCACATTAACCATATATATATATATATATCACATACATATATTTCATGGCATCAAATATAGCATGTTACAACATATATATCACATATATACATAGAACATGCAAGATGGATGCACAAATATGGTGTGATCATGGGCCTTTCCTAATCCTATTCTAACTCTTAGAATAAATTACAAAGTGGGAATAGCTTAAGAAAATCCTTCAAGCGTGAATCTCCTTTGTCACCATCTCCATAGATCTCCATCTTGAACACTTCAAGCTCTATGTCACAACTCTTATGTATTACATTCAATCCTTGGCATTCCAAGGTAAATATTACATCCTAATTCTATGTAATTAACATTTAATTACATATTTAATAATAAAAATTAATTATTATTACAAAACCAAGGATGTAATCTAAGTCCATAATCATTCCATGCATGTTCAACAAACAAAAATCAAGTCAAATGCAAAAGAAAAAGAAATGAAAAACTCATGTTTTTATGTTCCATGCATCCCTCACGGTCTACTCATGGTCCTAAAGTAGACCATGAGGGTGGCAGCCCTTTCATAAACAAGGCAAGGTTGAAAAGAAACGTCCTTATGGTTTGCTCATGGTCCTGAGGGTAGACCATGAGGGTGGCAGCCCTATCTGATTGTGCACATAATTTAGACCACTTTCACATATGTTTAACCATAAAACTTGCTATTAACAACAAGTATAATTACAACACTTATAATTATTAATCAATTTAGTAGGTGTAAAGTGCAAAAAGGGCTCTGATACCACTATAAGGAATTGGTTATGCTACTTAGGCATCAAAGAAATGTGTGGTGAGCATAAGCCTAAGTAGAGCAAATTTTAAAAATTTTTCTTTACATAACCCTTCATCATATGAAGAATTCCAATCCCAAGGATCCATTTTGCATGTTTACACATAGCTAAAACATACAGCAACATGTATAAGTAACAACCTAGGAATTCTAAGTTTAAGAAAACTTACTAACTCCTAAGTTTGATGTAGACTAAAATAGTTATCTACAAGCTTTGATGTAGTTAGGTTCAACTCTTGAATCAAATTCTTAGCCTCTCAAATGTTAGGCCTCTAGCTTAAAACACCAAAGCTCCTCCAAATCTCCTTATTGTCTTGATTGGATTAGTAGCAAGTAGCCTCTCTAATGACCCTCACAAAACTTGCACTAATTTAATCTCCTTACAAGAATACTTAGGGTTTATTTTTATGTATGTGTTTTTCTCTTTTTGTGTCTCTACATAAAAGTTCTCTAACCTTATAACATTTCTTAGGCCATGTATATATATAGAGAAAACAATATGCTTATGATGTCATCTCTTACATCATAAGTATACAAATTGTCATGATAAGTATACATCTTGTATAATTATCCAATGCATAAAAAAGTGTGTAGAGAATTAATATATCTCATATATTATGTCTACATACATTCCCTACACTTACTAATGTGATATACACCTTATCATACCCATAGTCAACAATATACACATAAAGGATAATGTATGCCTAACATGACAAATTTGACCATGCCATGTTCACATGGAATTGGGCTTGATAATTGGGCCAACACTTGGCCCAAGCCCAATCCAACATACAAATGGGCCTTGATAAGGTTCATGGGCCTTCTTAACATCTTGGACTAATCTTTGGTCCAAAACTCTTTTGGGCCTAGTCCCAAACTTCATGGGCCATTAATCCAAGTCCACTTAGAAACAACATATATTATTAATTTAATACTTTAATTAATATCTCATATTAATCAAGTATAAATTAATAATTAAACCCTTGGTTGAATTAGATTTCATGATATGCTAGAATCATTGCTTAAAGCATAAATCCAATTCTATTAATATTAACTAATTGATTAAACTCTTTAATTAATAATTAGATTAATGTTAATGGTGATTTGGTGAAACTCTTTTAGGTGTGACTTACTAGGTTCATGTCTAATTATCAAACTCCTTTCAAGTCTAAATGTGAAAATCCCAATTATGGACATTTAGTTCTCATAAGTTGTGAGTGACCCCTAGCATCGATATCACACCTACCCAATTAGAAATGAATGCATGTATTAATTCTCATAAACCTTTGGTCATAATTATTGTGCACTAAAATCCTTTTATTAGAAGATCCCGATATAGCCTAGAGTCATGGTTTAGTCAAATTCTAATAGTTATATCATATGACCTCATCTCAAGTTCTAATTCTTGATAAAATATAACAAACACTGAAACTCCTTCAATCCGTGTCATGTTTGTCCTGGCCAGGAACTTATTCATCAAGAAAGAACTTAGATAGCATAAGATCTTATCCCGGTTCACTCCAGGCGATGAATCCCATCTTGGCTGAACATTCATCCCTACATTTAACCGACTAAAGCCACTACACGCCATATACTCATTTGTGATTAACATAAGCATGTAAGTGGTAATAAACCCTAACCACTTAAATGTGGATGATCGTGTCACCTTAGGTTAAAGGACTATATGCACCATTATGACCTAGATTATGATTGTTGACTATAAGTGAATATCCACGCAATCACAAATCTAACGTCATTGTTTGATCCACCCATCACATGAGTATCCACATGTCTATTTTTATATCTCATATCAAGTAGTATGAGATTCACTACCTCCCATTATTAGTATCATATACTAATCAAGAAAAATAGACAGACGTGATAGTCTAATTAATATTACTCATATATTAATTTACCAACTATGAATATTTTATAGCCTATGTACTAAACAAATTTGTAACTCATATTATCAACTCTTAATAATAAATTTATTTAACATTATGCTAATGGATAAATATTCAATTCAATAAACACTTTAAATAAAAGAATATTCTTTATTACTATTTGGGATAATTTACAATGTCAAAATGTATGATTGGCCTCTAGGGCATATTACCTATGCTAACACACTTTCCATGCTTAACTTGCAGCCATGTGATAAGAATAGTGTCATCCTCTGTAACTTAAATTGTAAATATTATAACATAAAGATTAGTTTCTTGCAACAAATTGCTTGTATTGTATGTATATTAACAACATAATGAATGATGTTCAAGTTGTCTTGCCATATATTTTCATTCCCTATTCGATTGTATCATAGTTACTTCAACTCTTTACTTTGTTCTAAAGCTATGCTTGTCTGGTACATATGAGAATGTTGTGAAATACTTTTTTTTGTGCTTATTTTAGGCTTATTTTCAAGTTGTTTTTTTCTTTTAGTTTTTTTTTTTGGTTTTTTTTTAATTTAAGGTTTCTTTAAAGTCGTTTTTGTGTTTCATTTAAAAAATGAAGAAGAAAAATAGAAAAGATTAGCAAAAATAACCGCCAAATAACCAATCTTTTCAATCAAAATAATTGCCAAAATAACTAAAACAACCAAAACAAACAAACAAAGCTTTAGATTTTTTTAACCAAAACAATTACCTAAACAACCCAAATTTTCATCATATTTAGATACTGTTTTGAGTTTCATATACGAATAATATTCAGAAAATATACTTTTGGTTAGAGAAAAATATTTGAATTATATTCCGATAATATACTGGTTTTAGTATTGGATATGATTTTGAAATTTCACATACCTATAATATTTAGATAGTATACTGTATTTATGAGTTTGAGATACTATTTTTTAATTTTCAGATACTGTTTTGAGTTTCAGATACTTATAAAATTCGGATAATATATTGTTTGATTGTATTATATACGAATAATATTCAGAAAATATACTATTTTTAAGCATCATTCTTTATTACTTCTTAATCTTGTTGCATAACAAAAATTTTAATTAATAATTTTTGTTAATTTTTAACACAATTAGAAAATATAGACCCAACTTTTAATTATTTAACACAAAATACTCCCTTTTTCTATTAATTTAGACATCTTTAACTTGTAAATCAAAGAAGTCTTCTGTGATAGGAAATGTAAATAAAAAGTGCTCCCTTTTTCTATTAAGGAAAATGGTACATGCCACGAGTAGCGACCTTGTTTGTGTTTTTTTTATAAATCACATTAAAAATAAATTTTAATTAAAAAATTATTTATAAACTATATGTGTTTAAATCATAACATTACGTGTTCACCCTTTTCATCTTAAGTTTTAGATTCCATCATTTTAATTAATTTTTAAAATGTAATAAAGTTTTCTAAAAACAAAAATTTCAAAAAAAATAATTAAAAAAATTATTTAGAAGCTATAAGTGTTTAAATCATGGCATGACGGGTTTGTCCAGTTCATTTTAGGTTTTAGATTCCCTCATTTAAATTATATTTCAGTTTCAAATATTATTTTGAGTTTCAGATACTTATAATATTCAGATAATATACAGTTTTGATTGTATCATATACAAATAATATTTAGAAAATATTCTTTTGGTTGAAGGAAAATATTAGAGGGAACATTTAAATTATATTTTATTTTGTATTTTATTTTGAAGCCAACATTTAAATTATAAAATTATTTTTGAATGTGTGAAGATCGGTACACAATAATAAAAGAAAATTAATATTCCATATTAAATTCGTAGAAAAAGAAACAACTTAAATTGACGATAAAGTTTGAGAATATAAATACGGCCATATGGAGAGATTAATATCATCACAACGATAGCTTTGCTATGCTTATCCATCCATCCATCAGTATCTATTTTCTATATAACAAAATTAATATAAAATGCAACAGCTTGTGTGCATTATTGTCATTATTTTTTTTGAAACATGCTCGTGTGCATTATTGGTAACAAAGACAAATGGTCGATTTTATCATTTTGACTAAAAATATGGTATTAGTGTAGCCCATTTAGCATGTTGCATATTTAATTTTATTTTTGCTCATTCTCACCTTGCACAAGGATGGCTACGTTGTTTCATCTTCTAATTAATGGAAGTGGTGTGCAAGAGTTGCCCTTAGGAATGAGTAGTGTAGCCCATTGAGCAAAGGTGGCTCAAAAATTGTGGAGTTATCACAGGCTCACAGCTTTCTCATCTTCATGGAGCACTGTCCATTTCGAAGCTAGAGAACTTGCGTTTTGATAAAGATGCAGTTTATGTCAAATTGGAAGGTTTAAGGCACATTGATGACCTAGAGTTGAAATGGAGAGGTGAAGGTGATGATCCAGAATGAGATGAAACTATAATTAGGAATCTAGAGCTTTCGACCCAGTTGAAATCACTTTTCCTTAAATCTTACAATGGCAAAGTGTTTCCATATTTGTTGGGATCTCCTTCATTTTTAGCAATGGTGTTCCTATACAGCTAAACAACTACAAAAATTGCTTGCTTTCACCACAAGTAGGACAGCTTCCATCTCTTGAAGTACTCCATATCTATGGGCTTAATGGCATTACCTTGCACAATGATGGAAGAACCTTATTTTTCTTATCGTTGTTAATGGATGCCAAACAAGAAAAAAAAAAATCATATCATCACAACTTAGAAGAAAAAAAAAACACAACTGAGAGGCTACCAAAGGAAGAAGAAAGGGTGGTAGGTAGGTAATTAATGACGGGTCAATCAAGAAAATAGATGATGTTAGCAGCAACAATATGGATTATAGCATTCACAGGGACAAATTTTGATTTCTCACCATATTCTTTGGAGACAAAATCAAGACTTGGGATATCGCAGGTAGTGCTGATCTGTTTCACCCATCGCCATAGGAGCAAATCCATATAAAGGTTCTTTACTAAAAGAAGACAACAAGAAAACCTAGGAGAAATCAATCTTTACCACCAACGCCAAGAACACAATAGACTGAAATTGCAAATTTTAATGGAAGCCCACATGAGTTCAATAAGAACTGAATCGTAAACGATGAAGAAGAAGCGGTAGTGGGCGTGGCTGTTTCTTAATTAATAAATAGAAAAAAGAAAACAAAGGAGATGAAGTTGAGGTCTGAGGAGATGAAATCGCGTAGGACGAAGAAGATAATGACGACGATGATGATGGTGGTGAATGAGGAAGAATGCGGGAGAAGGAGAAAGAAGAATAGAATTGACAGAAAAGAAGAAAAAAGTGCATGAGTGTAATTTTTAATAAAAAAAAAAAAGGTATTTTACCGAAAATGAGATTTATTTTTGAAATATTTTTGTAAAGATCCCTTGATGCTTCTCAAAGAATGTTAAGCCTCTCACGGTTTTATGGGCTTAAAATATTGATTAGACATAGCAATTAAACTTGTTTTATATAAATTAAGATTAGACGCACTTTTAATTTTACTACAACCAAAAAATACTTTTTAAAATGTATTTACAATATTTTTAAATTCAACCAAGTACTTAAATTAATTATAAATCGTGTATAAAATAATTTTATCATCGATGTATTAATATTTTTAAAAAAATTAACGATATTAATTAATAAAGTATTAAAATTAAAAAATGTGAGATATAGATGCATAAATACTATAAAAAATTATAAGACGAATTTTATTATAAACTAGAATCACAAAAATTAAATTTTCCCAAGATAAAAATAAAAAGTTAAAAAATCTTGAAATTTTTGGTCCAATCCCTTTTAGCTCCAAAGCTAGGCCACAGTTCCATAAAATATATGAGGCCCAACCCATAATTTTTAGGACAATTACAAATAAAATCACGGTTAACCAAAACTTTTTCATATGTACGATTTTTTTGTTTTCTTTTTTAAGCTTGCTGTTTTTTCTTTCATTTTTATGATTTTTTTTTCAATTTTACCTACTTAATTAATTGTTTCTTTTTTTCTTTCTTTTTAATTTTTATTTTCTATTTATTTTCTCTCTCTTTCTTTTTACTTTTATTTTTTTACTTTTTTCTTTTTTTTTAATTTGTACAATGTTTTTC